>PNEQ01134204.1:29433-75977 GCA_003012365.1 Medauroidea extradentata | reverse complement strand
CCAGCGTGTGGAGGTTAAACCAGCAAATCACAGACGTGATGTGTCGCTGTTATCCGTGTACTGATTGGCACAGTCAAATGAATAACGACTCTGCACAAAAACACACTGCCAATAGCTATGAAGTTGAACTGCAGGTGTGCACGTAAGACACTGAAACAAAGTGGGGCAAAAATCTTTTCGCGAAAACTACAGGGCCCTAGTTATACTTTTAAACTCAAACGGGAACAGATATCACAAATATATATTTGGCAGTTTTGTTTAAAATGGTTTTCGCTGTGACAGATATTCCTTTCCAAGACAAATTATATAGTTTACCCAATTAACAAATATTACATTACATACAGAGTAAGCTAAAAGTATTTACTGTCTTGACAAAACTAGCGAACATGGTGAAAGCCATTTTAAACCAAACTGCCAAACAGTTTTTTGACATGTTATCGTTTAGGCTTTAAAAAATTGTGAAAATGAGTAGAAACAAGAAAACGTAGTCTTAAGGCTACGCCACGTAGTACGTTTAACTTGATTTTGAAAACATTATTTAAAAAAACATGATAGTTTTCTTATCGAAGCATACCTATATTAATTAGTCACAAATATATCACAATTAGTACATACTTTTGTAGCAATAAACCTCATAGTTTTTTCCTTCAGATTTTTGCACCGAAAATATCACAATTTTTTTCCACTAAAAATAAGACAAAAACCAGCAAAAATGGTGCATTACTTTGCAAAACGCCTACACAACCGTGAGTCTCTACGTGTGCTCTTGGATTTTTTCATAGCATTCTGTATAAAAAGTTCTGAGTTCTTTTTGCACTAATGTGAAAATAACTACCTAGTATCAGTTGACGCTGAATTTTATTATTTTTCCCTTTTTTTTATTGTGAGAAGAAAAATGTACATCTGCGATCATATAGCTAACTATTTTATCTTCTCCTGCAGTACAGGCATTACGGTTAAGCTGCTAACATATACATATTAAGGCCATGCTTTTTATTTTATACTTCTTTAGAGATATTAATTTTTTTACGCCTAAACGAGAGCAGATATAAATCTGGCTGGCACTTTTGTTTAGAATCGTCTTCTCTTATTGGCTTATTTTTTCATGGCAGTAAATATCACGATTTTAGCTAATTACGTAACTAACAAAAGTATCGTTAAACGACTTTTTAGCTGAAACCGTAAAACTTATTGTTTTGAAAAATATTAGCTGTCACGGCAAATACCATATTTAGCAAAATTGCCAGACGGATTTTTATATCTGCTCTTGTTTAAGTTTTAAAAAATTATTATCGCAAAAATAGTAGAAACTAAATAGCATGGTCTTAAGGGCCTCGCCTACCACGCGCTTAAAATGGTTTGCAGCGTGTTCGTAAATACGTTTTTTAAAGAAACTACTTCACATATGCCCAATGTGTCGATGAACGAAAAGAAAATACACTCCACACGATGACTGAAGAGTCTATTAGAAAAACAATTTCGGAGCTCCTCAAAATGGCTGGAAACAGCTTTTTCAACCTGATATAGCTAGAAAACTACTTGCGGGATTCGTGTGAAACTTGTCTAAGAGCATGCAATGGACACAGCTTAAAACTTTCAACCAATAACAATATTTTGTCGCCACTGAAAGTGTTCAGTCAGGCGGGTGTTCTACGATACCACTGCAAGCCGTTTCAGTGTCCTGTGGTAGAGGCTATACCGCACCAGATGAGCCGGTCAACATCGTCCTTGGCGTCATGCCTCACTCACACAAACACACGGCCAGTAGGCGGGCTTTAAAGCCGCAATAAGTGCTGACAAACTATGGACATAAAACAATTGCTTGACTGATTGGGGCCAAATTATACATCAGTAGGCATATCGCAATGCATGTAGGAAATACTGTACATAAAGGTAAATAACATGTTCTATACAGGCGCAGATTTAACACTATTTTTCTCAGAATTAAAACAAATCTATCAATAAAGTTTTCCAATACGGACAGTAAAGCCGGGCCTTTACTGATGTTTATTCGAACATTACTTTTAAAATCTTAAAGGAAACAAGTATTATAAAACGGTCGCACAGATTTACTAAAAATTGTTTTAACTATGCAGAGCAAATTTTAACGAAGCAATATACATATATATATATTTTATTTTGACTAATCATAGACTCAAAACGAAATTTTACTAACATAAATTCAGCCAAAATTAAACAATTTTTTTTTGCTTTAAAAATTAGGTTACACAGTAAATCAAATTGTAAACAATACCTATGTGTCGGGCTTACTATATCTGCTCACATAAAAAAAATTGCGAAAATTGGGACTTTTGACTACAACCTCAACCTAGTCCACGCGTTACTTGTAGAGAAAACTGATCTACCGCGGGAGAAGTTTTAACTGATCCGTATCTGTTTTCGACAGAATTATTTGTTAAAATTAGACGAGAGCCGATGACGTAAAATTTCTCTGTAACTTTGTTGAAGATTGGTACTACGCAATATAATTTTTCGAGACAAATGGTACAAAAAGATTAGCTAATTTATCAATTAACAGGAAACTACGTTAATCAATTAGATACCATAATACCGTATTTCGTCACGACAAAATAAGCGTACACAGTATAAACCAGTTGTAACAAAGTTACCAAGCGATTTCCCGATATCGCCTACCATTTAGGTTTTAAAAAATAACTATCGTAAAAAATCAGAAACTATGATCAAGCACAATTTGTTAATAGTATGAAGTAAGAGCAACGCATGCCTCTCGCTTTGCACTAAACGAAATCAGGTAATATTTTCGGAGTTACAGCAATCTATATAAAAAAAACTTTTTAGCCATTTTGAGAGGCTCGACAATCAAGTTTCTAACAAGCGTGCAGAATTTTTGAAAACATAGAAGTATAGTTTCAAGCGTGTGTTCTTTTCGTAGAAAAACATAACCTGAATAAGTTAAGCGGTTTCGCGCAAAAAATAATACGTGTGACACGCTGAAACACCGACCACGCGCCAGTCGAGGACTCCTTTTAATTATCGGCAAGAACAACTGAACGAAATTGCGGAGGCAGTTTTAGACGTCGAAAATATTTTAATATCGTCGCAACGCAACCAGAAGTGCGCCAAATCGCCGAGACCTGCTACACAGTGTTGCAAAACGTTCTCGCTCAGCTAGCCGTGGCAAACCGACTGAAATCGCTGGACTAAGTCGGGGATTTTCAACCCAGGGACGTAACTAATTCCATGTGTGTGCCACACCCTGACAGCCCAGTCACGTTCAGGTGCCGCGGATGACCGAGAGTTTGCCTTAGTTCCCGCGTTTTGTTACCACTTCCGCTTTTGCTACCACAACCCCTCCCCCCCCCTAGCTTTCACCGTTATCACTCGAGCTTGCATAAGGAAAAGCATCTCAAACAAACATGTCAGACATATACTTTAATGACAACGCCGCAGATGGTTTTAATACCTAGATAATATATTGACAAACATACAGCATTATTGGTAACTTCTGTGCACAATAACTTTTTCCGTGGTTTAACAATTTTTTTTTTTTTCACTTTACAGCTACGAACGCAATACAAAAACTGGACCTCTGGAACTATTAGGGTACAGCTTAAAAATATGGTCCTGAGATACTGGCATTTGAAGTTTTAGTGAAAAAACAAATTTGAGTGTCAAAAACTTTCACTGTTATCATTATGCCACCTTTCATGTTGGAACATACACTAATTACCAGTACTGTTATATTATGATAATTGTAGATATTTTCATCATAAAAATATAAAAAGAATAAACTAAAAAATACAGTTATCCTGTACGCTAGTTAGTTTTGGGATTACCATCAGAAAGACCACTGAAAGACAAAACAGGTATAACTCAAAATGACCACTTTCTGAGTTGATTTTAAGGTGCACAAAGTACAACAGCTAGGTTCGGTATGTACAAAAATAGGCCTACTGCTGTATTTGCTGACAGGAAATCAATTCATTGTAATTCAACAATTTTCTTATCAAAATAGTCTCCAAATTATTTTTTTGCTGAAGTACAAAAACATTTCCATGGCCATGCTCTCTTGTTTTTCCTGATTGCGATAGTAATGTTTTATGCCTAAACGAGAGCAGATATCAAAAATCCGTTTGACAGTTGTTTAAAATCGTCTTTTCCATGCTGGCTGATTTTTTAAAGGCGGTGAATACAACGGTTTTCGCGAATTATGTAAGTAACGTAATTATGGTTAATTGACGTTTTAGTAAAAACCTTCCCTAGTAGCAATTACAATCATTTTTAAGTTGGCCAACTGTTGGAAAAAGCGGCCAGCGTTCGCTAGTATGATCGTCTAACGTTTGCTGAAATGGTTGTTAATCAGACCATGTCGGTACATGTTTGTAGTTATAGTGAACTAATTTTAATGTGGGCAACTTATTTTAAAAAGACTGACATATTTCAGTATACGGTCCACAAGCAGACTTAGCAAACTAACCCATCTGAGTATAATAAGAATGCTTGTGGTACACTTGTGGTTAATGTGTGGGTGATTTCATTATGCATCATGTATGCTACATATGGCCGCGGGTGCATTCCGAATGTTTACTGCCTGTGGGCTGCTTATCACGATCAGGTTTGCACAAGTGGGCCAGTTGACGTTTGCTATTTGGGGTACAATTTCTTGTCTTGGAAAAAAATTGGTTGTCTGTAAAGTCGGTTTACTGACGATAGTTGAACGTGACAACGTCTGCACTTGATACTCGATCAAAACATGTAAATGTACTATAGTATAGCAGCTGTCCACGCAGACGCATCGCTCACTCAAGTAGGAGAGAGACGGATGTCGAACGCTGCCGAACGCAAAGGCCGATTGAACTTCTTTGTCGCTCGTTCCGCGCTCTCGCTTGCACTTCAAGCCTTACATAGAACACCTCAGAGCGAGGTAACGCCGCATGAGTCATGTTTTTTCGTGCGTGCAGCCGGCTCTATCGAATTATAAGACGTTGTCACGTCAAAAAAAAAAAAAAACTGTCACGGCAAAAACTATTCTAACGAAAACACATTGTTTTTATATACGCTCTCGTTCAAGCTTAAAAATAATAATTGTAAAACAGTAGAAACTGACCGTAAGTACACAGTTCGGAGCACAGGAAACACTGACATCCGCCAATGTCCTGCGTATCGCAAATCCAATCTGCCAGCGGGCGATATCTTGCTTTATCTCTGTTGTCGCACTAGACTGTTATGCGATAAGCCGATGCTGACACTATACTTTCTTATGAACGACGGACCTTTTGATAGCGTCGTACAAAATACTGTGCTAAAAGAACCAGTTTAAAATTGTAGGGTTCTCGAAGCCAACATGTAAAGATAAAAAAAAAAAGTCATATGCAACAGTTCTCACCAACATACTGAGCAAAAATTTTCTTGACTAACGTATTTCTGAATAACAAACTCTGACGTCGAAATCTCGTACATTTAATTGCGGTGCAGAAGAGATACGCAAGGGGGGAGAGCCAAGTGATAAATTTAATTTATCGATTTAATGCAATAACTTCGGTTTTAAAATATTTTTGGTAAATGTGGCATGTTAAGGCATATGTACACTTGTGAAAAATTTTGTAGATTATAATAGTGTTACATGCTTATCTTATATTGGTAAAAAGTTAGGATGCAATTCGCTTGCAATGATTCTGCATGACAAATTAATAAAAAATATTCCATTATTATTTTTATTTATATTAAGCAGTTCACCAAGAATATATTCTATGTCTTGCCAAAGAAAATAATTTCCATAATACAACTTGAATAAATGTTATGGCTTGAAAACTAAAAAAACAGAAGAACATTATCTGACAGAATATTCTGTAATTTTATAAATGTACAAAATACTGACCAACTGTTGCTTTGTTGTGTGATAAATTATTAGCAACTTCCCTTAAATAAAATATGTTTTTCTATTCCGCAATTTTCATACACGCGCATAAAGTATAACTAGATTTGACTATTTTCGCTAATTACACAAAGTATAAATTATTAAAAACTATACGAATGAAAAATTTTGAGAGAGAGTAAATATTTTAAGTTACAGAATGACACCTTTGTTATATCACACAACAATACAGGTAAAAATACGCAGAAAAATTAATTCCGGGTTTTCTCGAAGATCTAGTTAGGGGTGCCGACTGTACTAATTTGTACAGGATTTCCGCGTATCCGATGGAGCTAATTATCCCGCATGAACACTAGGCAGGGTGCCGCATTTCTCGTACTTCATTAAGTATTAGGGACATTAATAAATAAACGGCGTGAGAAAGATGAAAAGCTACTACCTGAAAAAAATTTCCAAATATGACCTTCCTACAAGCAAATAATATTTTCTGCTATAATTGCATTTCGATAAAACTATGAACGATGTATGATGTGTAATAATAAATTTTTTTCTGGTGGTATTAATGAGAGTATCAATAAGAGTCCTCATTTATCATTTCATTACGAGTCAAATATTGAGAGTTGAGAAGGAGTAAATGTCCCTTCTGATAAGACTGGAAAAGTTGGCAACCCTAGCATCTGTATCCGTAGCTTCTTCGTTTTACGGCTTCGTTTTATCCATCAGGATTTGGTGTACACCTACTGTCACCCAGTTCATAAGTCTGCCAATTTAGAGAGGCGATGCCCCCCCCCCCCCCCCCAAATCGTAGGTAACAAACCCATACGCTCTTTTTTTATATACCCGTTAGTGGCATGCCAAACAGACCCGGATTTACATTTGTTTCTTTCGTTTTGAGCCAAACTTTTTGTAAGCTCAAAATGTGTAGATACATGCAATTTTATTCCGAAGAGCCGCATCAATTTGTTTTGGTTCCTTATGTGCACATCTGAGGCTCATTTTATCCCGAACCGCCTGTACAAAAAATCACTGGTCTTACTATACTCTAAAAAAATAGTTTGTAAATTTACCAGACTTGCGTATAGGAGCGCTATGAAAGTAGGTATGGTAGAATAGTTTCCCAGACATCCATGGTAGCATTCTTAAACCTTTTTATAAAACAGTCAAATGTATACTGAAATTACCAGACTTCTATTGTAACACGTGTAAAAGTTTGCATATCTACAAGGCGGAAGTATGGTAACTGCACCATACTGCGTCTGGGATAATAACTTCCTAAACATTTCAGGAAGTTTTTTACAGTGTAGTTGGAAATCCGGACAAAAATCCAACGAATTCGGTGTGGTCCCTGCCAATAACGAATCAAACCGTGCAACATAACTAACGCCATACGCCGGTGAGTACATGCTGCCGCGATGAAGCGATGACTTTTAAACCTTGTGTCATTTTATTTCCTTGCAAGCAATTTGTATCTTTCCACCAATTTTTTAATTTGAAAACTTATCAGAGTAAGTAATAAACAAAGTGTGTATACCTTACAGTTCTCAAAAGTTAACGTTTTGAGTCAAGATAAAATATATTTTTGACAAGACTGTCTTCAAGAGCTCACTTTTCCGAATGTCCACTCCTCCGACAGATCACTTCTACAACCACTCCAGCACCGGAACCGGAAGAGAAGGGATCAGTAACCCTTCCATTCCCTTACCACACTAAGAAACAAATTTTGTTGGGTTTTTCATTTTAATTTATTTGCCTTCATTCGATCCCATTAACAGCCAAAAATTGAAGATGTCATTACCATTAAAATCATATTAAAACAAGCCTACATCTTTATATTAAGAACAAAGGATACTGCAGTTATAACATCACAAATCAGACTATAAAAAAATTACAAAATACAACACGTAGGGCTACAAACATACAGTTAGAAATAATACAATCATATCAAAACAAGAATACACTATACATTAAAATTATAAAAAAATTCCATCAAATGAGCAAGAGTCAATATACCAAATGATATGTAAGTTGTCATATTACAAATTAAAAATTTACAAAATTATAACATTATCACTAGGGGCCGGAAAATTTCGCGCATTCAATGACCCGCAAACTATATATAATCCATTGTAATACGCATACTCAAGCCCCGTCTATTCGTTCATTGTCTGTTGTTCCACCGAGTAGCAGCTGGTGGACAAATGGCCGGGACTTGAGTATGCATAGGACAGTGCATTCTAACATGCAGGTCATTGAATCTGCGAAATTTTCCGACCCCTAATTATCACACAGTTAAATATTACTTGGCACAACCAAGTAATTAGCTTGTGAGCCCTTAAAGGCGGGCGAACTAAATAGTTTTCCTGCTGAAGCCAAATTGGAGGGCTTAGAAACAGTGTCTTTAATGAGCAAAGTGTGTTAACAATGAGGTTCCGACCTTGTCTGAAGTTTGTTTTTCTTTTCCTACTTTGGCTCAATCGGCACACGTGGAATATTTAAGTAGAAAAAGTCTGTTCCCGAACACACTGCGACACATTTGAAGCGTGGGGTAGGCGGCGCCCTTAATAGCATAGACATAGGTCCTCGTAAATTTGAACACTGTAGTAACAAGGAACTGCAGCCATTAATAAACGAACCCCTAACGCCACGCGGTAATAAATTCAAGTTTTCCTCTTCGTGTTTCTTTCCACGTCCTTGTGTCGACAACAAGTTCGAACGTGTCCATTTCTTCACACCGCTGGAAATAATTCAAAAATGTACAATGCCATAGAGTGTATTTGGGTGCCGTGAACACCGTCACTGCGTCCAAGGTCTCGTCCGTATTTCGAAATGTCGTCATCGACAACAGTAAGAAAATACTACGGCAATACTGCCAACTCATCGAACGAATCGCTCAGGAGTGAAGCACACTTACGTTTCCTAACCTGGACATAACACAGTCTAACTAAGGTTAATTCTACTACAAATTAGATCAATGTTTAAAGTTTGCCACATAGAAAATTTAACACTATTATCGCTAATGAGTGCAAACTGACCAATCACAGAGCTTCCCTGAAATTTAATTTTCATAAAGTTGACAATCCAAAACGCGAAATTGGTTTATTTTCCACTTTAAAAATAAGTTAAATGACATGTTATGTCCAAACGTATCTAAAATTAATTTTATAACAGTATGGTATTTTTCTGGTCCACATGCGATTGCAGTGAAACTAGCGGCAGAAATGTTCCCTGTGCCAAACTCTCCCATATGAAAACACATTTTCTTTCTAACCTGTAATAGGATTAACCTTAGTCTAACAAACGCTCCAAAACTGCCAACCGCAAGATCGGTAGCTTAAGTGTCACGAACCCAGCACACAATAACTAAAAAAAATACTACCATATGTCCCCAATCTGCACATTTTACGGAACATTCGGTAATTTCACCGTTACTAGCGAAAGTGTACAGGTTTGAGGCTTTTGTGAATATTTTCTTTTTATTCACGCCGTTTCCATAAGGGGAGTGTTAGACAATTTTATTGTATTTTCATTGAGCCATAACATGTATTCATATTGTATTATCAAAATTCTCTCTTCGACAAAACATGGGATATATTCTTGGGAAACTGCCCGACATTAATAATGGAATCTTTTACTAATTCGTCATGCAGAATCATTGCAAGAGAATTATAGGTTAACTTTCAAGAATAATTACACGTCCAATATAAGATGAACATTACAACAAAATTATCACGCTCACCAAAATTTTTCACAAATATAGTCTATGCCTTAATATTGTCACATTTACCAAAAATATTTCAAAACAGAAGTCACACATTAACATTTTTTACCTAAGCAAAAACACGCTTCAAGCTGTGTCGATGTCCGTTCAAAAACTCGGCATGCTTATTACAAACCTGATAGTAACTTACCTAAGAGTAGATAAAGAATAACGAGTTTCCCATATTGTCGTATCTGGGTATTGAAACCATTATTCCCACAAATAAATTGGCATGGTCTATGCTTAGTCTAGTGGGATACAAAAAAATCTCAACTAGCTGCAATGCTACGCAGAAAGCTTGGCTAAAAAATCGAGATAAATTTTGTACAACTCTGTTATTCGGACTGTACTGACTTAAGACGGCCGCCTACCACGTGCTTCAAATGCGTTGCAGTTCGTAAACAGATTTATTTTCTACGAAAATATTCCATGTGTGCCCATTGTATCAACGTACGGAAAGAAAACACACTTCAGACAAGGTCGGAACCTCTTTTGTTAAGACACTATGCTCATTAAAAACATAATTTCTAAGCCCCCCGATGAGACATACATATGTCTCACGGTAAATTTTTTAAACTGGTATCTATAAGTGGCTCTGGTGGCCACTGCATTTAGTCTGTGATATTAAGTATTTTAGGATATTTGGGTAATTGTATATATACTCTGTAATATTTATAGTTATTATTGGTATATCAAATTATTTATTGGTATTTGTAAAACGGCTGTTAGCCCGTTTCCCGTAATGGCCGCTAGGTGGGAGGGCTGAGTCTGACGTCACTGGAAGTGGCAGAAAGAGTCGACAACCAGACGTCAGGCAAGATGGACGTGATTGAAAATGAACTGGACTGAACTTGTGAAATGCTTTGAAAATAAGATGGCAACGGAAATTTATTTTCTTGCAAGACGTTGCAGTATATTTTCAAATTCAGTGCAGTTTAAGAAGGCGTATAGTGCAAGTTGTGATAGTCGGCGTGCACAAGGGTGACTCGGTGTGCTGCTTTGTGCAAAATTACGCAGCGTAGTTTAGTGTATGAAGACGAGAGTTTTTGGTTGCTGAAAGTTCTGGGCAATAAGTGGTACCACGGAAATATCCACTTAAAGAATTTGCAAACCTGCCTAGATCGCGGCGAGTGACGTCGAGGGACGACCAGTGCCAACACCGCCGAGTTGTATGGGGAATCAGCTGTTACCTACGTCATACAGAAGTTCCGTTGAGAATCAGCTGTTTGTCTTGCACGGAGTTACGGGCCCCAACGATTGCAACGAGTGCATGCGAAGATCATAAGGTAAGAGACGACCTATGTATTTATTGCCAACAATCGCGGCAGGAAACGTAAAAATAAATATGTCAGACTTATCTCAGCCATGAACTTTAAACGTAATACTTATTACAGACTTTTGTTACGATATATTAAAAGTTAAGAGCTAACGTAATTCACAGTTTATATTCTAATTAAAATTTGGTGTAGTTTCTGCCAAATTAATTTAACTTGTTTAGGATCACGTCAGTAAAAACCTCTTCTAGGTGACGTGCTCAAATATTTTGTTTGTATTAGGGCCTTTGATAGACTTAAGGTGTTTTGTAACTAGTCGCGCCTTCATGGCTACAGGGCCCTTAAGGACACGTCCCACCAACATAACTAAAAACGGCCATTTTCAGACAGCCGTACTTCAAAATATACTAACGGGATGTACGTGAAACTCAGATTGCGATGTGCACTGAACTTTGCTACAGACTTTCCACCAATAAAATTATATTGTCACTACTTAGTGTTCCATAGTAAAAACAGTTCGGCGGTAACCTTGCACGCTATTTCAGAGCTTGGCTCGTTGAGACGATGCGCCATTTGATCCGCGCTTCAACGTCGACCTTATGTCTGTCATTTCTGAACCTCTAACGCGCAGGTAGGCGGCACTCTTAAGAGTGCGTGGTCGATAAAAACACGCTGAAAACATCAATTGATTTCTACGCTTTTTTCGAAGCCAATATGGATAACATACTCAATGACAATCCTAGATAATGGTATCTATCAACATTATGAGTAAATATATATCAAGAATTACTAATTCGTTACGCGTGATCTCTTGCGCCGCAGTTAAATGCACGAGGTTCCGGCGTCGGAGATTGTACCTCAGAAGTTCGTAACACTGGAAACAATCTTGTTTAAAACGTTGGCTAAAACTATTGTCTATGATTGTCATTGTTTAATTTTCGCAAATTGGCTTCAAGAAACCTGCAGTTATAGATTAATGCTTTTAGCGTTTAATTATGTACCTCCGTGACAAAGCCATTTAGTGTTTTCAAGCAACTAACGCAGACAACGCACAACGCATATTGTGAGAAAACCTCAATCAAATGTCCAAAACGAAATGTTTTGACGGGATGCCAGGTCCGTTTACAAAGAATACCACGAAAATCCTTCTGAGGGCCACGTTAATATATAATCCTCAAGAGTGATTTATCGTAGGAAAAGTTATCAGCAATAGGTAGGCCTATAGTATTTATTACACGTGTTCCTGTTTTCGACTGGGCCACTGAGAATTCCGGTACGCCGATACTGGAAAGTTGTTATTCGCCTGCAAATAGTTCATCGTGTCAATAACTTTTTAGTCTCCCCCACTCCACTGCCCACGATAACAAACCACATGTTAACCTAGAATAGCTTCTAATCTTCATTTTGACACTTTTTTGTGGCATATCAGTTTAAAACAATCACATTTTAACTGAAAAACATCTGTCCTAATCGCACAATTTTGGCCTTGAGTGCGTTAATTCAATGTGTTAAAAACGAACTTACTGGAAACGAGTTATAATTTAAAATTTAGTGATTTATTTAGATAAAAAATAGCAAAATAAGGACAGTTCTTTTACCAAACTCGTGGAAATGTTAACTATAAATATGTGAACAGTATTATATTTGAAATGAGATTCCGCTTTAAATAAGCTTTCGTAACAATAACTGGCTTTAATTAAAATCAAGGCAATATATTTCACTCCGTTTTAAAGACAAAATCCACGAAACGCACAAACAAAATTTGAAAGGTCATAATTATATGACTGAGAAAATAAAATTTGTCACTTTGACCTTATTTGTACATAAAAACTTACTGTAAACTTTAGCGACCCTAGGTCCTAAATATCTAGATAGAAATTAATCCTTACATAGTTTTTAATCAAAACTAGGGAATTAACAGTGAACAAAAGCGCAGATTAAAATTTTGTCAAACAACGAGGTTAATTTGAATACTTTTTCTCATATGTTTGTGTGTACTACGTCGAATAAATAATTACTGGCGGTGTCATAAAAGTATATGTTAATTTCTTATTAGGTTAATGTTCATGCTCGATAGTAAGAACAATATACAGGTTAACGCACACAGTGTTACAGAGCAATAGCACTCAAAATAGTGATCATATCCACAAATGTTTCCGACAATAGTTTCAGTGGTCGAGAAGGCCGTCATACAGGGCCACCCTATTTTTTTTATCAGTGGAGGTGCTGAAGCTACGTCATGGTCAACTGCACTTTGTTATATGGAACCATGTATCTTTTTTTCGATGACTTTAGTACAGATTTGACGACGAATTCAGCGACCTACAACACAAGTCACGCACTCAAAGGATGCACTAACCTTGGCACGGGTCTACCTACAGAAGATGTTCGAAGCAGTTGTTAATTCAAAAAAACTATTTTGTGCTAGTTAAAATAGTTAACTCGCTCACGATAGTAAGTTCATACGCTTCCTAAAATTACTATTCCCTTACCGTCCTAACACGCAAGAGTATGTCTAGTCGAGTCTATAAATAGCGATATTTAGAGACACTGGAAAATCATGAAAATGTTTAAGATAGTCTCCAATAAACTGTAGTATATCAACCGTGACACGTGTGAACAGTTTTGGGACAAATCACACACGCTGTGTGTCCAAGCTGTGCAGTTCTAACTGGGTTTGTTGAAGAGAGAAACAACGCTTCAAATAAACCACAGCCAATGTCGATACGAATCATTCAGTGTTATATACAGCATGTTGGAGACTAGCAAATAGTCAACTATTCCCGCGATTTTCCAGTGTGTCTAGCGATATTTAACCGAACGCCAGGAACAAACGCTAGGTAGGCACACAACGCGAATCTTTGACTAAAGTGGAGACGAAAATGTCAGAAATGCTGTACGATGACATTTTACACGCACAACGTGGCACTGTAGTTAATCCCCTCTTACGCTGCTCAGACATCTTAGGCCTACTACAACTGTTCTGACCTGCATATTATGGGCGCAGGTTAAAATGCAGAGCAGTCCAAACATGATTCTTCGTTTACTTGAAGTAACATACATAAACTAATACCTGGACGTGGATGGCAAGAGGTAAAGTTAATTCTACTACAGGTTAGAAATATCAATGTTATAAGTATGGCACAGTGACAATTTCTGCCACTTGAGCGCTGGTATCGCTAATGCACCAAACTGACCAATCACAGAACTTTCCTGAATTTTAAGTTACATTAAGTTGATAATTTAAAACGCCAAATTGGTTTCTTGTCACTTTGAAATTATATTAGTCAATTAATTTAATTTTAAAGTTTATTTATTTTTTATTTTACTACGGTTTCGTATTTTTCTGGTCTCTTAGCGATTGAAGCGAAACTAGTGGCAGAAATTTTCCCTGTGCCAAGCTCTCCCATAAGAAAACGTATTTTCTTTCTAACCTGTAGTAGAATTAACCTTAGAAGAGGGGACTTTCTTCGAGCAGTGTTGCCACATCGTGCACGTAAAATGTAGTCTGACAACATTTTCGTCTTCAATTCAGCCCAGGATTCGCGTGGCGTGCTCATGAGTGTTTCTAGACAACCTGTATAGCAGGTATATGGGTTGCCAAATAAATATGAGCGGCATTCGTCGTTCAGACTTGACAATATACAGTATTTCTAAACATTATATTTTCCAGCGATAATTTTCGTACGTTTCATTTTTTTCTGGTTGTATTTTAAATTCATATTTAAATGTTTTGCGAGTTCATTGTCAACTGAGATGTGTGAGATACCTATTGAAAGAAGACAATTATCATTTACGTCAAAAAATAATAGTCTCAAGAAAGACTTTAAACTAAAAGTATAGCCCACCCCATTGTTGAAATAAACAAAGTTCCGCAGAATTTTGAAATTAAATTAAAATATACTGGTCTCCTCCCCTCCCAACATTTTTTATTAGTTTAAGGAGACACCACGTGGAGCGCTATTGTCGCATTTTTTTTTCGTTAGTTCCACGAGTGATAACTTGGAGCGCTAGGTGAAACTACTAGCACAAAAAAAAAAAACATTGAGTTACTCATTTTTTCTTTAGGTGGTTGATCTGTGATAGCAGGTGGAGTAAATAGAACGAGCAAACTAGCAACTCTTCCGACAATGCTGGTCGAAGACGCGTTGAGGAAAACTCGCAACGAGGAAACACTCGTATCGACCGTTGCTGTACGCGGAAGTCTAGGGCAAATAAGCTACGTGGCGACAGACGTAACCGCGTGCTTCCCCTGTCGTAAACTGTACTCTGCAAACACAGGCAAATTTTAATTACGGTTTGCCGACAAGAATGAATACCAATAGTGACAGGGAGCATATAATAAAGAGTCCTAACACACATGTTAAACGAGAAGCTTATTTACGCCTAAGACGATTGCATTACGCTAATTATAGATACAACTCGCATTTATCTAACTTAAACTAACGCCAGAACACACTTCATAAAAGATGCCAAAGCGACGTTTCAGTGTTGCCATGTTCATTGTATGATTTCCATTATTACACGTAACATTTCGTGTATTAAAAACAACTATTTAATGACACGCGTTATTAAAGATACATCATTTCATTTTTATAATATGATTCGCTGATAATTCGTCCGATGAAAGAGATAAACTTCGGCAATCTCCGGTTAATGGGGCCGTCTGACATGCATTTAAAATGCGTTGAAGTGTGTTCGTAAACAGGTTTTTTTACGAAACTATTCCACATTCGCCCCAAGGTCGGAATATCATTGTTAAAACACCATGCTCATTAAAGACGCGGTTTCTAAGCCCTCCAACATAGCTAAAAACGTAATTTCCCGACTGCCATACTTTACAATGTAATAACCACAGCAGACAACGAAAGAAACGGGGCTAGGGCATGCATAGGACAACGGAATCTAGCATGCAGGTCACAGAACTCGCGAAATTTTTCTGGCCCTAGCGATCCCAATCTCCCAGTTGTGTAAAAAATTAAATTAAATTACTACTGAACAACAAATTTGCAATCTAAGTAGATTCCGCTTTTAATTAATTATTATATCTTAAAATGTCAAGGACTATAGCAACTATTTTTTGTTGTTGTTACCTTCTTCATATACGCTACATTTAGTTACAGTTTCCCGATGACTAGAGGCACGATTATATCGCGTATTGATTCTAGATCAGGTGGAACGTCAACAACATATACTTCTCTGTCATCACTGCGATCAGACAACAGTAGTTTCGATACACATTTGACGACTGCAAAGCAGTAAGGAATAACAGGGTTGCTACAGAATTTGTAAATGAAATTTCCCTGACTTTTCCACGTTTTCCCCTGTTTTCCAGACCAGTAGCAATCCTGAATAAGGATAAAACTCGTAGCGAAATCACGTGGTACCCGCATGCACGGTTAGAAGCCAATGGACAATCGGCTATGCCAAGTTCGTGTATAGGGCAGAGAAGTTTAGGCTGCTACCAGATGAATACGCGAAATAATCGTGCCTCTACTGATGACTAGAGATAGGAAATTTCGCGAAAAGATTTTTGCAGCACTTTGTTTCAGTGCCTTACGTGCGCACCTGCATCTCTGCTTTGTGGTCAGTGATTGGATGCCGTAACACCCAGCGTGCGGAGGTTAAACCCGCAAATCACAGACACAATGTGTGGCAGTTATTCCGATTCGTATACTGATTGGCACAGTCAAATGAATAACGAGTCTGCACAAAAACACTGTCAAGAACCTTAAAGTTAAACTGCAGGTGTGCACGTAAGGCACTTAAAACAAAGTGGGGCAAAAATATTTTCATCAAAAATTCCCGTCCCTAGTGATGACACTCCACGTGCGGATCTCGCCGATATCATGTACAACTGATGGTGCACCATTTATCTGAGCTCCAGTTAGTTAAGAGTAATCTAACAAGGAATCAGCCGAACATCGCACATGGTCCTGTCTTGTAACTAATGACAAGTATAGACTGTTCTTTCAGCTGTTTTGAATTATTCTTTACTATTAATGTCATTGAATGTTTCATGCAATCGGACAGAATGACAAGCTGTATTATTGTGGACATACGCCATTGCAATATCATGTCGTCCCAGAAATCTTAGAAAGAGACTAAGAAAGACAAACAACGAAATACGAAAAGAGAAAACAAGCTGAAGTCAACACATACATAAACCAAAACAGAACATTAACGATCCCATAAGGAATTAGTCAACAAATAAAGGACAAAATAATAATAATAATAAACAAGCAAAAATAAAAGTCGAAATACACAACAGTCTAATGTGTAAAACTCTGGACATCACAGACAATACTGGAACGAATACAATAATGGACGCAAGACAGGATAACAACGACGACGTCACAGGCAACACGCAACGATGAAGAAACAAAAGAACACAGTAGATACTGTGATAATCAAGTAAACAACAACTGATCATTGGCTGCTTGCTGATACAGTGACATGGACCTGCATTTAGTTATTCTATAATTGCCTCAGCGACTTACAAGAAGTGCCCAATAAGTCACGGGCCACTTACAAATATGACACCTACTTACAGTTGTTTGAATTCAAACTTGAGCCCGAAAGAAAACGCGAATTTTTCAGGTATCTATCTATTCCCTATAATTAAAATTTATTAAAGTTATTTTATTACTTTTTAAAAAACCTAAAAAATCCCACTTACGCTTTTACAATCTATATCCCACAAACGACAGTACATTGTCAGCAACTGCAATGTCAGTAAATAAATCCTATATTGTCCAAGCATGCGTGATGGTAACATAACCACGACACTCCAGAAAATACTAGAAACAGAACGGCAATTCATACAGTAAGTAGACAGCACAGAACATTTCTAAGAGAACTGGTAGGTAGGCTAAACGCACTCATTCGTGAGATGGACTATATAATTGGACAACATTAAGCAGAAAGAAACCAACCCACAAATTAATCAATTTGGAGATAATCCCATCACGTAGAAGGAGAAGGTCCGAAGTAAGTCTTAGATAAAGCACTAAATTACATTTTTTAGACGAAAAATAATATCCCAGAAAAAAAAAAGGTTTATATGAGTCTTAAGATAAAGACAGAAAACTTTGACCTTGAATATCCCAGTTCCAGTTAACTGTGGGTTGATTACTTTCTGTTTATTATAATTAAAGACCCTGATATTTCGGGGATTCAACGGCCAGCCAGCTGGACTCCACAGTCCTGCGTACACTCTGTCTTAGCTAGTTGTTCATTGGCTGCTGCTACAATGAGTTGAGTGTTTTCACGCAGGTCTGCTATTGGTTCGCGTTTCTCAAGGAAGAGTGTTGGTAACAGCGACCAAATAGCGAAAGTAATTAGGCATGCACAGGAGTTTAAACCTAACGTCTTCTCAAACGAAAGCATGAAATTTCCGGGTCTCTAACTATAATATTATGATTAGAGATTTTGGTACATCGCGAAAATGTTTTGGGCCAACATACATTCGAGAACACCGTATTTTCTCGTGCCACGTATGATTGGGTGATATACTTCTGACACAACGTCGCTGTCTGCAGACGAACAAGCTTCAAATATGACAATAGCGGGATTCTTGTCGACTTAGTCAAATAGGGCAACAGCTCTACAGACAAGCGAAAGCACGTTATCTTTTCATAAGGTGAACGTATGTTGAAACCCATCAAACAGTCAAGTTTTCCCGCGATAAACCATCATTTGTAATTATGATCTTTGAAATAACTGTGCGATGGGAGTGCATGACTGAATTTAGTTTCTTCGAACATACTGCTTTGCTATAGAGGACCGACAGTCGGATGACCTACATTCGTCTATATTGCAATATAGTACGTCCAGGAAACTAAATCCTATAATAATATGCTTAGAGATGATGGTTAGAGACACTGGAAAATCGCGAAAATGTTTAAGATAGTCTTCAATAAACTGTAGTATATTAATCGTGACACGTGTGAACAGTATTGGGACAAATCACATACGCTGTGTGTCCAAGCTGTGCAGTTCTAACTAGGATTGTTGAAGAGAGAAACAACGCTTCAAATAAACCATAGCCAATGTCGATACGAATCATTCAATGTTATATACAGCATGTTGGAGCCTAGCAAATAGCTATTCCCACGATTTTCCAGTGTCTGTAATGATGGTAAATCGCGAAACATTTTTGTGCCAACATACCTTTTTAAAATATTGTAATTTCTTGCGTAATGTACTATTGGGTGATACATTCTGGGACAACGTAGCTGTCTGCAGACTAACAAGAGGCATCAAAATATCAGAATAGCGGGATTCTTAATGGCTTGGTCAAATAGGACAACAGCTCTACGTACAAAGGAAAGCCAGAAATTCTCATAAGCTGAACGTAAGTTGAAACCCAGCAAACCGCCATCTCTAGTTATGCTATGCCCCACAAGGCTTTTCAAGTTGTAATCGCCGAGACCGACCCGCCATGGCGCGAAGACGCGGGAAGACGGAAGGGTGTGAAGGCGGTTACGGCAAGGAATAAGGGAAAAGGGAGGGGGGCAGTGAAACCCACGCGGGGATCGAAGCTAGGTTCTGCAGGAGCCGCTCGATAGCGACCAGCAGGCGGCGAGCCCACGTCACGAGGGGGACGCGGAGAATTGCGCAGTTCGGCCCGGCTCCGCGCCACATTGCGTAATCGCCCGCGACCGACCGACCCACCACCCCGTTCTGTCAATTATACTACACGTTGGACTGATATACCTTAAGTTTCCGCTATACACCTGATGTACAAATTCTTTGTTTTAAAGCCGTAATATTTGTTATCGAGTATAATAAAAAATGTTTGAAGAACCAATTTAATATACGTGTTCTCTAACATTTCTACCCTAAATTTGCATTACTTATTAAATGCAATTTGTAAACAGCCACAGGAAAAAATAGTATCCATTATTTATCATTGTTTACAAATTGCATTTAATGCATAAAACACATTTAGTACAAACATGAAGAAAACATAAATTTAATTGGTTCTTCAAACAAGCATTTTTTATTTATACTCGAAAACAAACATTACGGCTTTAAAACGTCAACGATAGCAACGAAACTACCGGCAAAATTTTTTCCTGTACCAATCTTTCCCACAAGAGAAAACATTCTTTCTAACCTGTATTAGAATTAACCTTACCCGAACCAATAATTACGCCGCCGTTAGACGTTTATGAAAATTCACTCGCTGGAGTAGGGAAGGTTATCTCTGTCACGTGACTTGATTTTGTCGATTACCAGGATTTGACGAACGCTTGTAATGCAGCTTCATAAATATATTGCTAAATGGCACACCCGTAGTGCTTTCTTTACACTTAATTTTACTTATATTAAAATATAACTAGGGACCCCTGTTTATCGCGAAAAGAATTTTGTCCCATTTTGTTTCGGTGTCTTACGTGCACATCTGCTTCGTGGTCAGTGATTGGATATTTTAACTCTCACGAGGCTTGGTATTCTACCGTCAAATATTAGTCACGTGGTGTTGCAGAAACGTTATTGTAATCGACTCCGTCAAATGAGATACGGCTCTTTACATAGACACGCTGCCAATAACCATGAAGCAAAGCTGCAGATGTGCACTGAAACAAACTGGGGCAAAATTCTTTTCGCGAAAAACAGGGGTCCCAAATATAACAATAGGCCTAATCTTAGTACCTGATCGAGAGACTTACAGTTGACATTTCGAACACGGGTAAACTACCCTGGGGTAAAATTTCGAACATCTAAAACTTGAAATTTCGGCTGACATACCCTGTCTTACACAGTTTTCATTAAGCGCCTTTTGCCGCATCGCACGTCTTCAAATACAGGTTAGGTTATAAGATTGGTACAGGGCTTGAGCACTGCATTGGTAAGAGATATAAACCGACCAATCACAGAGCTTTCGTTAATTATTACGTTACATGATAATTTTAAAGTAAAAAATGGGCTTGTTTTCACTTTAAAAATTAATTACATGACCTCTCTCTCTCTCTCTCTCTCTCTCTCTCTCTCTGCGAACACTAGTTAAATTTAATTGCATTATGGTTTCGTATATTTACTACACTCGTTAGCGACAGCAGCGAAACCAGCGGCAGAATTTTTCCCTGTGCCAAACTCTTCCATAAGAAAACAAATTTTCTTCCTAACATGTAGTACAATTAACCTTAATATTAACGTGTTAGACAAGTTTACTAAAATTAACTCAGGGTAGCCTGGACAGAATGGAATTTCAAGTCAAACCGTTTACAAGTGATCCGAGTAAAGTTCACTTGCGTTCACAAAATGAACCGGACTAACTACTTACATCAGTTAAATTGAGCATCATCATCTCACTGAGAATACCACGTCATTCAAACATGTGTTTTAATCAATAAGACTATTTAATTTAACTGGCTTGCGAAATTGAAGGAAAATATTACTGTAAAAGGTTAATTTTCAATTCCACAAGTCATAATACGGAAAAAGTTTTCCAACATTAATTTTAAGCTGCCTACCCAGTCGTATGCGACACCCACGCAAAAAATTAAGTCAAGATCGCAACAGTTCCTATTGAACGGAAATATTAAAAGTTACAGATGAGAACAGGTATTTAAAATTTAACATGTAATTTAATTGTTCCCAATAGCTTAATGAAACCCATTAAATCAAGGCATTAAATGCATATATATTATATACTTATTGACAGCTGGTTAAGTAAGCGCTAAACGTTTACAATTAGTAGCTAATGACTATAGAGTACAGTGGAATCTTACACCTAGTCTACAATGGCAGTCTGACAGCAGTAAAATCCTACGATGACAAATGTGCAACTTGGCTAAAATACAAGACTACCAATAGTTGCCGTTCATCTTTACAATAAACACCTTCACAGTGTCTTTTCCCAACTGCGTGGACTTCAGAATTATCCGTACAGCCTTAAATTTGCCAACATAAATAATAATGTGCACGGAAATTTAAAATGTTTTTTTCCTCAAGTTTCAAATACGACCGTTGTTCGTTAAATAAATTTTACAGATATTAAGTCAATAAGAATTAATAGATACTGTTCATGTTTGTAGTTTTTATTGGTTTACGAGTACGTAACGAGTGTGTTTTCTTACTGCAATGCGAATATTACTGCGACTTTCACGGCTGGGAATTCACTATAAGTTAGACGTGGAATGACATTCCTATACCACTGGATATTTGCTTCCACGAGTTACACGTCGCAGATAATACAACCTGTGATTCGATGCCTTTGAAGATTAAAAATTCGGTTCTTACCTTTGACATTAAACTGCACACGTCTCCCAGCAGCACGAGGCCTTGAACTACGCAGACCTCGTCCATTGCGACGCACGAACGCTGGGGTGGAACTTGACAGGAGAGAAACACCGCAACGGTAGGGGCTCCGCCCGCGCACCGACCGCTGCCAAAACAAACACGGCAATAATTCGACAAACGTCACCCGACCACTGGTGCAATCCCGCGAGCGCTCCAGAAACCTCCGAGCATCGAGCACAATGGAAGGGGTACAAGAGGGGAGGGTTGAGCCGCACGAAGACGCGCGGGGAAGTCCGAGCGCTGCCGAATCGAAACTGCGGCTCGGCACGGACCGGCGGTGCCTGGCCGGGCCGAGCGCAAGCCCAAATCCCGTGACGCCACGCCGTCCAAGGTCAAGTTTGCCATCTCTCTTTTTATTTCACTTCATGAGCGAGCGGTGAATTACGGTGGGAGGGGGGGGGAAGGCGGACCCGCGCTCCACGTCTCCAAAACAACAATGCTGGCTCGGTTTGGGACAACGAGGCGTGCTGCTGCAATCGGCATTCGCAAAACCGGTTTATGCGAAACACTCCTGCCACCTCCTACATCACAGGCTTGCACTCACGTACATCTCAGCTCCTAAACCACGGGAACGGCGTACCGCATTAATTCTTTATCTCTCCGCCTTTTAACATCGTTAAAGATGACTCACACTGACGCAATGCGGACTTCTGGACCCTAGTTTCAGCAGCAGCCTAGACGGTTTGTGCAGTGGCGGCGGAAGGTATTCTTGGGGGGCAGATTGTGGGGGGTGGGGGAGAGGCAGGATCGTTGAAAAAAATTCATTTCCGAGATTTTCCTGTAACGCCTTCAAGGTAGGCTGCGTTGGTGTATGTGAGACAAAAAACCGATGTAGCGTTAAGAATGACTCTGGTCAGCGTACATAATACATTATCGCCTCTACACGCAAACCCAGCAACTGGCGCGCAAAGCTGAACTATTATTCATTTTCCTATGGGACTTTAAGCGGTGACCGTGTTATTTTATTTGCGATACTTACGGTTCAAATTCCAGCACCTATTTCTATTATTGTGTTTTTGAAATATGGTTGAAATTTTCCTAGATACGTAAGTTTTAAAAAAGCTGTCTAGCCATTTTGAGAGTCTTGAAAATTGTGTTTGTAATAAGCGATCCTAATTTGTAAACTGATAGGAACATTGTTTGAAGTGTGTTTTCTTTTCGTAGATGTACAAACGTAATGTGCGTTGATATATTTATTCCAAATATTACTTGCAACTCGCCGCAATGCGTTTCAAGCACAGGTAGATAGGAACTTTAAAGAGGGGGGGGGGGGATCCAGTGGTTCTACCCAGGAAAATTTGGATTTAGTGTGCAAACCGGTGCTATTTAAGTGGTTTTCGAGTCTAAACATTGAATGTACATCTGGCAGGAATTGTAATATTTTTTTAGATATAAAACTTAGGGCGGGTACAAATGTCTATACTGTTTCTCCCCTCAGTTCTAGGGAAGGGACATTGTCCCCATGTACTCCCCCCATTTTTCTCTGTCGCCACTGGGTTTGTGTAACGTTTTTCTCACGCAATTTCTGCGTTTTGTATCGTCGCACGTGCAAACAGGCAACTGACACTTTTACAGTGACTTGCAGTAAAAAGTCTGTAAAATTCTAGTTAAGCTCTACGGAATTTCCCTCAACATAAATACGATAAGTAAATTACCAAGTTTCCTATCATTAATTGTAAATCGAAGCGCGTGTGCATTATGACATTTGTTTAATGAATTAGATGGACAATAGAGAGGCTTCAAACTTCTTGGCACCCTCACAAATACGAACATAACCTCTGAATCAGAAAACGGAAAAGGAATCGGCCATGACAGGTAGATATGAATCCTTCCAGCTGTCGCAATTGTGATTTTGTTAACTACGGCAAACCAAAATCAGGATGGCCGGACGACGGGAATCGAACCCGGGACCTCGAGAACGGGAGTCCAGCTTGTTCCTCTGTGCCCACTTCTCTCGGTTCGTAGGAGAGTTCTGACATCACTGTGCAAGCGAAGGTAATGGTTAGGGACTATTAACCCAGAACCTTTTCACCTATTCCGAATAGCGAGAGAAGGTTAAAAGCGAAGTTTTATAATAAAGATAGACATGGTATGGTACAGTTTTAAAAAGAAATGAAAGCCAATAACAGAAAATAATTTTGGTTTTTGTGAACAAACACATGGCTATTGTGATACGTTTCTAGTAAACAATACATGACACCGTATATTTTCCTTACTTCGTTTTCGGTGCAAAATACAACTTATTCATTTCGGCAAATAATATGCTGCAAAATATAGCAAAAAGAACTTTTATTTGTCGGTTTTCCAATGCAGACGTTCAAATTCATGCAATTTTCAACCAACTTTTTAGTGATCTTGTAATTTCATCGCTAACATAAAATATAGGCCTCTAAAATACAGCGATACTGACAAAAGAAATTGAAGCAAGCACTGTTAATGATAACACACATTTCGCAAAGCACCTTAAGGCTTCCCTCTTTAGTTATGCAATGGTTTCGAAAACCCTTTTTTAAACGCAAATTAATACATATATCCAAAATTCATTCTGGCAGTTTTAACACTTATATATATCATCGTTTGTTTCTGAATTTATCTATAGCAATACACAAAACGGATTTTTAGAATTTTGCCCCAGAAATAGCACACATTTTGTGGTCAAAATAAGCCAAAACGAAGAAAAATAATTTTTTTGCTAGCAAACGGTACATTATTAAAAAAAAAAACGATCTGGCAAAATTATGTATCGTATGACTGTACACAGTCTCAAATTTTTCAAAGCATTTGGTTACAAAATATTTATGTTATTTGCAATTGTTTGAAATAAATGAAAGATCATGGGCTTAATCGCGCAGTTTACCAGTTACAAATTGTACAACTCATAAGGCAACATAATTACAAACTTAAACTGCATAAATATTATACCCTGCGTCATTTAAGTAAAAAATTATTTTCATAAATCATAAACTCATCTGGAACAAGCCATTTTCATAACAGCGTGCACACTAAAATATAAATCAACACAATCAGATACAGAGCCAAAGATGAGATTCAGGAAGGGAGGGAAAAGGGGGGAGGGAATAAAAAAAAAGCCTGTAACTAAAGCAGAACCGTGACAAACCGGCATTCCTTTAGCGTGATCGTATAGGCCTACATTGTCCCTTATAAATAAGTCAATGTCATTCCGAAATTGAAAATCACCAAGTTAACTTTAAAGATAAATTCCGTTGGCACATTTGAATTTTTTTTCTAGAGGAGCTATCAACCCTTACCGTCCCCTCTCGCCTTTTGAGCCATCCCGTCAGAGAACCGTGCAGTTTCAAGACATACATTTTGTCGGATAAATTTTTTTTTATGGTAAACAACCTGGTGGAGATTTCTACAGACATATTATAAGTTTCGGAACATTTGAACAGATTGTAGATCAAGAACGATGTGTTTTGCCAGCGCATTCTGAATAGAAGTTGACTGATCTCTTAAATAATTCCAAACAACAAGAAGAAAATCTACAACGCAAATGATGTCCCACGTTTCACGCTGCGAAGACGGTCGTCTTCATTATGTCCAGAGCCATGTGCGGCTTTCCTACTCGTAAAAAAAAAAAAATACGAGCGACGATTTAACAACGGAAACCAGCTTGTGGATTCGCATGCGTAGAAAATATTTTTCTCTGAGAGAGAGGGATAAGGGGAGGGATATTTCTGTTGCATTGTACCATATACAAACCCCTAAATATGCTTGGATTTATTGCAATTATGTTTATTTTAAGAGGGCGTGGTACATAATTCAACGCTGAAAGCATTAATCTACAACTGTAGGTTTCTTGAAGCCAATTTGCGAAAATTAAACAATAGTAATCCTAGGCTATAGTTTCAGCCAACGTTTTAAACAAAATTGTTTCCAGTATTGCGAACTACTGAGGCACAATATCTGACGCCGGAACCTCGTGTATTTAACTGCGGCGCAAGAGGTCACACGTAACGAATGAGTAATTCTGGATAAATATTTACTCATAAAGTTGGCAAATATCATTATCTAGGATTGCCATTGGGTATTTTATCCATATTGGCTTCGAAAAAAGCGTAGAAATCAATTGATATTTTCAGCGTTTATTTATCTACCACGCACTCTTAAATATACTAACAGATAGCTTGGCATGTAGGAATCGTGCCCCGGACGATGCCGCAGGTCGGCGGGTTTTCTTCTGTTTCCCCCTCTCCTTCATTCTGGCGCCGCTCCGTACTCACCTCATGTCACCCCTCACCAGCGCTAAAGACCTCGATGTTGAGTGCTGACAAAAATCTTTAAATTCACTCACTTCGAGTGAGTGACGCAAGTTCGTTGAGAAACCAGGAGATGACGTCTCGATGCAAGAAGCTGGCGCAGTGGGTATCTGGACGACGAACCCAATCAATAATGAGGTCAAACTTTCAGCAGGCGAGGGTGCACGAGCGACTTCGGTGCAGTGGCAGTTATAGACTGTTCAGGATGAATTGAGCACTTTTGGAGTCGGCCTTGTCATGAGTTATAATAAAATGTATACATACCTCAACATTTGAGTACAACGCTATGTTCATATCAACAAAAAAAACA
The DNA here is from genome assembly GCA_003012365.1 of Medauroidea extradentata. NCBI lineage: Eukaryota > Metazoa > Arthropoda > Insecta > Phasmatodea > Phasmatidae > Medauroidea > Medauroidea extradentata. Next base: position 49,189 of record PNEQ01134204.1, on the reverse strand, counting down.
CATTAACCGAAAAAGTCAATTATCAGCGCTTGTAAAGGGTTCATTTTATCGTGAACTGACTGTACAAGGATCCATGGATGGAAAATGGTGAGGGGCGAAGGAATAGGAAAAAAAGGGGGGGATGCTGACCAGGCATTTTTTTTCCAGTAAATTGTATGACTATTAAAATTTCTGATAGCGTATCTTCATACATACCAGTTAAAGAGTACTGTGTGCCGGTTTCAGATCTCCGCGTTTGACGCGCGGTAACAGCTGAGTGATAAGAGCCAAAGCACCACTCTCGATGATAGGCACATGGTCTCTATTCGCAGTGCTAAACTGGCGTGCAGTGTTTTCGTAGTAACTCTTTTTCCTGTGGGACTTCAAGTGGCGACCCTAAAATTTTCTTTTTTCAAATTATGAAGTAAAAACCAATGCACGCAATTCAGTGTTATACACATCACGTCGGAGCCTAGCAAACAGTTAACTATTCCCGCGATTTTCCAGTGTCTCTAACCACTATCTCTAATCATTAGAGACTAGAATAATTCGCGGGTTCACTGACCTGCAGGCTAGCCTACAAGAATATCTGTGTGCTCATGAAGACAGCAGATGTACATTGGCTGTTCACTTACAGGGTGAAATGGACCTTCAATTAGTTACGATTTTTTTATTGGCTCAGCGACTTCCAGGAACTGTCATAAGAGTCGAGGGCCAATTGCGAAGTAACACGAATGTATAGAAGCTACAATAGCTTGTTCCCAAAAGAATACGAGAATTTTTCAGATCCCTACTAATCATCATCTCTAATGACAGTGTAGATGCCTAAAGCGACTAGACGACACAGTGTCCGTGACTAGACATTCGCGGCACACCGAGCTGGCTAGTACGGCACGTGTGACCGCGCTGTGTATGTCGTGCGCGTTCGCAATTACGTCACGGCGGTAATTACGTAGTAGTCGTGACCGCCCGATGCGCCGCGGAAGTCGACAGCCGCACAGAATAGGAGATCTCTCCTCACTGCGGGCGTCACGTATATAGGTCATTCAGGCACTATCATTATCATTTTTAAAACTATTTTGAAGTTAAGGGGGCACGTGTCCCTCCGTGCCCCCCTTCCCTCGAGGCTACGCCGATATTCTGGTCAGTCGCCGAGTAAGAATGTATACACTGCTGTCCTGGAAAGAAGCGGTGTTCCAAATTTGAACGCCACAATTTTCACCGTCGCGCGGATATGGGCGTATAACCTATTTTAACGAAAGTGATAAAAAATTAAAAGAAAAATTAAACCTACGACCCGAAAATTGCCGTATTACGCTTAGCTAGAATGCCCAACTCTGATTGTAGCACATAATATATACAGAGAGAGAGTGTATCAGTACAGCGGTTACATACTTTCAGGAGTGATATAATACACCCAGATGATGGGAAGTCATACAGCAATGCATGTTCGGAAACGTTTTCCCGGTGCTGTAGTGACGACACTAAACACAGATAAGAAAAGACACGAACAAGAGTAGAAAATATGTTTATTACGCCTACGTCAAGGCACTGGTAACGAAACCCCGTTAGTGCAGAGTACCTTGTTGCACGCATCGTACAAACTGCTGGAGAAGTTCAGGGCACGCCCGGTATTTTCACTAACGTTCGATCTTCAATGAGCCGGAGGTATGAAGCCTGCGTCAATTTCCGGAGTCCTAATTTCGAACACATACTTTGATTACGATCGATGTCTCTTTAGTTCTTTATTGTTAGTTTTTTTTTTTTTGGCTATATAAAGAATAGTAAATGTGTTTTTTTTTTGTTCGTGTCCTTTCTTTCTTGTGTGCTATGTGATTTCCCATTGTCTGGATCTCCCTTGAATGTTTGTAACCGCTATACAGATACAACCTGTATAGTGTAGGTATACATTTGAATCATTCTAAAAATAGTTCAATGCCTGGCCCGCGGGCTACAGATGACCCTCGGAGTTACTTCTCGTGTCCAGATGGTCTTACAAAACAAAACATGCATTATACTAACTGAAAATGTTTCTGAATATAGTGAGTCGTTTACACGTTGTCAGTCATATGCATGGGCGTAATTTGTAATTTGAGCATTTTGATTGGGGTGGTAAGGATTATTACCCGGTACAAAAGATTTGGAAAAAAAAGTTGAAAATAGAACAGCTTTCATCAAAATTATGTAAACACTTTTGTATTGATTATTTTATATAATAAGCTAAATTTGTGATGGAAAATGCACAAGTAAAATTGTATTCCTAAGCTAAGAAAGATAATTTTATGTTCTATATTAAAAATGTTGAGGTGGTATTACGCCTATGATCATATGTCAGCAGTTCTTATTGGCAACTCTTGCATTGATCGTATAGGACTTCCATCGTGGCGTCTTCTTTCGTTTGACGTCATGCCGCCACATCCATAGCGAACGGCGTATTGATTGGCTGGTTTTGTTACGTAAAGGAATAATCGGGTGAGAGCAGACGCTACTTCGTGTATTGAGGTTATTATAGGTACTGACAAAGTGTCGAAAGCGGACAGTAATAATTTTGTTGAACTATGACAAGCGGCGTATTGCAAATACGGGCGCGATGTTACCAACTTACCGACTTTTCCGCTAAATTAGGCGAGATTCAAAGAAACATTATTAGCGGGCAGCGGAATTTTTCCGAAGAGTAAAAACCACAGTTAAAAGAAAGGTCACAAACTTGTCAATAAAATAAAGCGGAACATTGCAAAAGCGGCATTGCTATGGTAAAAAGTTACTTTACTGCACTACATTTAACTTCAATTCAATAATGTTTTTAAATTATCATTCGCATAATTCGTCTGATATTTATTATTCGTGTACAAGCTACTAGGATCTACGTTTATTTAAACTTTTTCTCATTTTTTCCCCCACATTAACCTCCTCGTTTTTCTACGTTTGTCTCTTTATTCTACTAAAGTGACTTAAGTCTCCTTGGGTTATTAATGGAAATCTTTAGAATACTGCAATATCTTTGTGAGTGGCAGTCGTTCCTCAATATCTTGTAGAAGAATTCGGAGTTCACATATGTCCCAATTTTTGCATCATACGTTATCCATTTTTAATTTATCGAAATGCAAGTTTTTGGTTTATTTTAATAGTAACGATTTTTTTCTTGGTATGGCAGTAATTTAGTGCATTTTCTCTAGACAATGTAGATTCACGTAACTGGAAGTGGCAACACTGGGCGTGCAGTTACAGTGGCAAGAGAGCAGCAGAGCTGTAAAGATCCAAAGCTATGCCAAACTCCACGTATGAAATCACTTAATATTAAGGGACTCGTCTACATGTCTGTGGAACTGCGAGAGGAAGGTTATAAATAAATATTTACGAGGGAAGGTGCAAGGAGATATTTACGCTGCAAACATTCCTGGAGGCGTTTCAACATTTTCGACATTTCTTGCTGTAAATGTTAGTCTGCTACAGCTTCTTTACATTGTTAGATTAGTAAATTACTTCAATTTATCTGACAATTGAGGGGTTGCTCTGGATAAGGGCTCTTGATAGTTTTTTATAAATTTACAGGATAAAGTTTTTTAATAACAATTATACTGGTGTACTCGCTGAAATGATGAGTACCCTACTGTATTATTCGCGTGACGAAAAAATTGGCGCGCAATATTGTTCACGCCTAAAATTAATAACTTAAAAATTAAAAAAAAAAAAACTGCTTATATCTTTGTCCACAACATTCGCATGGAAGTGAACCGTTTTTCGATGCATATGAGCCCATAGGCAAGAAAAATCATGAAATACCACATTTTAAATGAACTTATGCTATAAAACATAAGCCATCTTCCAAAACAAATATTTCTGGCAATTTGGATTTGGGCTGTTTGCAAAAACGATACACGCCACCATAATGACTTATACACACACATGGACCCTTAGCCTTTAACGCTAAAAAAAAAAAAAAAAAAAACACTAGAAAGTCATTTAAAAAAGTGGATAGGAGCCCTCGTTCAAAGAAACCCTTCAATTATTTGGAAACAAGAAATAGGGCAATATCATTTATATAAATAGATAGTGCAAATACAGAATACCGTTACTATCGTAGTTTTTTTAAGTGGACAGCCCTCGCCATATAATGCAATAAAATCTAATTTCGGAATCCGCGTCAAAGAAGTTTCCTTCTCTCGTTGAAGTCGTGGGAGCAAGCAGGGGTGATGACCGTGGAGGTGCGCGAAAAAGAATGGGCGGGGCGGACCTCCGTTACGACTACGTGGCTGGCTGGTTCGACATTCCAGCACGCCCCTCGTGCGAGGCCTCTCTCACCTCCGTCCCAAGTCCGCGGACCTACTGCGAGTCATAGGCGTCAGCACCGTGGGTGATGGTGGGGGGTAGAGGGTGGCAAGGGAGAGCACTTCCCACCCTCTCCTCCCCGGAAAAATATAGTTAGACACACTGGAAAATCGCGAAAATGTTTGTCATGATCTTTCATTTATTTCAAACAATTGCAAATAACTTGTATATTTTTGAAGGAAATGCTTTGAAAAAATTTTGATACTGTGTACAGTCATACAATACACAATTTTGCCAGAGTATTTTTTAAAAATAACGTACCATTTGCGAGCAAAAAATTATTTTGCTTCATTTTGGCTTATTTTGACAACAAAATATGTGCTACTTCACGGGCAAAAATCTAAATAACTGTTATGTGTATTGTTACAGAAAAATTCACATACAAACTATGATATATAAGTGTTAAAACTCCCAGAATGAATTTTTGATATATGTATTAATTTGTGTTTAAAAAAAAATATTTTCCAAACCCCTGCTAACTAAAGAGCGAGGCCTTAAAATAGTCTCCAATAAACTGTATTATATTAACCGTGACACGTGTGAACAGTTTTGTGACAAATCACACACGATGTGTGTCCAAGCTGTGCAGTTCTAACTGGGCCTGTTGTACAGAGAAAAAAATGCTACAAATAAACCATAGCCAATGTTGATACGAAACATTCAGTGTTATATACATCACGTTGGAGCCTAGCAAACAGTCAACTATTCCCGCGGTTTTCCAGTGTCTCTATGTAAATTTTATGTTCTGAGGCATTAGGGGGAGTGTTAGACAATTTTACCGTATTTTCAGATTTTGAGCCATACATTCGATCAATTTGTATTATCAAAATTTTCTCTTCGACAAAGCGTAGGATATGTTCTTGGTGAACTGTTTGACATAAATAATAATGGAATCTTTCATTAATGTGTCCTGCACAGAGATGATGGTTTATCGCGGGAAAACTTGACTGTTTGCTGGGTTTCAACGCACGTTCAGTTTACCAGAAGATTACTGGCTCTCACTTGCACTTGGAGCTGTTACCCTATTTGACTGAGCCAATATGAACCCCGCTATTGTAATATTTGATACCTATTATTGGTCTGCGGACAGCTATGGAGTCTCAGATATGCATCACAATAATAATCTCGCAAGAAACCACAGTGTTTTTAAAGGTACGTTGGCACAAAACATTTTAGCGATATACCATCATCTCTAGTCATGCACAATCGTTGCAAGATAATTCTTGAAAGCTAACCTATAATTCACTTGATTCTGCACGACACATTAATGAAAGATTCCATTATTTTTTAAGTGAAGCAGTTTAACAAGAATACGTCCTACGCTTTGTTGAAGAGAAAATAATTTGATTAAATGTTACGGCTCAAAAAACCGAAAATAAAATAAAATGGTTAACATTAACCTTACAGCTGATGAGAAATGAAAATGAGCCTAGCATCAAATAACCTTTTCAGTCACATTTGTTTATTTCTATAAACACAATGAAATTACGGGGTTTTGTTACAAAACATATCAGTAAAGGCACTTACGAAAATTCACCGGGTTAGAGTAACTCAGCCAAAATTTAAGTTATTGGTGTATGGAATATTATCCAGGTAGGTTTACCCGTGTTCGAAATTTCAACCGACGGCCTCTCGATCAAGTACTGAAACTAATGTTATTTTTTAATATAAACATAAAATGTGTAAATAATAGACTCTGGATGCAGCATTCAGCAAAATATTTATGTGGATAATGTGTACGTATTTTTTTTTATTTCCTGTAATTTTAAAAACTTGAATAACATTGTTTGCTGTTATCAAATCCTGGTAATCGACAAAATCCACATGACCTACACTACTCTAGCGAGTGAATTTTAATAAGCGCCTTAAGAGGGCGTGGTACATAATTCAATGCAAAAACATTATTATTATATAACTGTAGGTTTCTTGAAACCAATTTGCGAAAATTAAACAATAGCAATCCTAGACAATAGTTTTAGCCATCGTTTTAAACAAAATTGTTTCCAGTGTTACGAACTTCTGAGGCACAATATCTGATGCCGGAACCTCGTGCATTTAACTTTAACTGCGGCGCAAGAGATCATGCGTAACGAATTAGTAATTCTGGATAAATATTTACCCACAAAGTTGGAAAATACCATTATCTAGGATTGCCGTTGAGTATTTTATCCATATTGGCTTCGAATAAAGCGTAGATACCAACTGATGTTTTCAGCGTTTATTTATCTACCACGCAATCTTAAATATAGTCCCCCTCATCCCTTGTCCCTCTTAGACTAAATCCTGATAACGCGTGGCGCCCATGACTGGAGTCAGCCAAAAACGGAACCTCTTCCTCCCCTCCACCAAAATCACGTCATCCACACCGCGATCTCTGTCAATTCCCCCCACCTCCAACCACCCTTTCACTTACCTCTGCACCTAAACACAGCATTCATTCCTTCTCCACGAGCACACGACACCAAAGACGCATTGATTAAGGGAGATGGAGTGCCAAAACAGTGTTCACAATTTTCAGCAATTTTTTCTCATTACTGAAAATCAAGGTCAGACAATCCGTAGATTGTACTGTTGTACACTTTGTTACATTATTACACAGTCACATACTTTCTAATTTTTGAGTCACTAACGGTAGATATGAAAAATAAAAAAAAATTGTTTTGATTTACTCAGTTGTTGGATATTTAACGGAATATTTCGAGCGTTCGAAAACGGCAACATTTGTATGTTGGCGGCCTATTTAAAAATGCGGTAAAATCTGCAGAAGCAGTAAAGTTCAAATCGCCATAGACCAAGTTCAGATAGCGCAGATGTACATGGCATTAGTTGCGCAATAATAATGTAACTATACCGTAAAAATGCCAGAGTTAACCACCGAAAACAAAATTTTCTTTTGTGTACACACGCGGGAGCCTGTGTTTGTTTACTTTATACGCGAATTTTTCCTGGTATATATTCGTCAGTTGGCAGCTATCTACTTGTTCCTCGAGCAGGGTAGATCTGAGTGTATCCGGCGAAGAGATCTAGTTGAACGTTTACTTAGAGATTTCGGACGGGGGTAGACTGTACTCGCACCAGGTGTTTAACCGACTTTAGAGTAACTTCAACTCTAAACTTTATCGAGTAAATTTTTCGTAAGAGCGCCAATCGTAACTGCAGCGTGCCGAAGAGGGCCAGCAAGACGAGAGAGAGAGAGAGAGAGAGAGAGAGAGAGAGAGAGAGAGAGAGAGATCCTCCGATCAGAGAGACCCACATGCGAATGGACCACAGCATCCCGCTCACTCACCGGCCCAGCGCCGAAAACAGGTTCCCACTTGCCAATTCTTCACCGCTTCCCCTCTTCCTTCGTTTCTTTTTTCGCGAGCTGTTTATTTGCCGTTCCCCTCTTCTCCCCTACATAACTCCCTCGGCCCGGCTCTCACCCGGAGGAGGTCCTTTGTTCGTCCGACAATCCGAGACCGGGTTCAACGACCCAGTTCGTGCCCCGTCCACCAACTACCGGCTGGAAAACAATAATAAAAAAAAAGATCTAAAGTCACATAAGCCGGCGTAGCGACGGAGCGGATTTTTACGGTCCCCCCTTCCTCCTTCTACGGGCCAATCCATTCCAACCACTCCTTTCGGAGGTTAACTACGGCCCACCACAATCCATCCTTTAACGGGACCCGCACCGCCGACTGGCTTTTACGAGCATCCTGCCTCGCCGTTGGCGCGCGGGAACGCACGGAAGTTTTGAAAGATTCTTTTCACAGTCCAAATAACATTTCACGTACCTAACGTTTTTTTCATTTCCCGATTCTTCGTCAATCTTTTCACTGCGATAATGAACTGCAGTGAATTTCTCATCATATTTACTCAACAGTCCTATACAGCTGGCGTATGTATGAACAACGTTGCAGCGTGTTAGAAGTTTTTTTTAAGAAATACTACTAAACGTGTGTTCAATATCTTTATATGTGAAAAGAAAATACATTTAAAACTATGCTTCTCTATTTCTGTTTTCTAGATATCATGCTTATAAACACGGTTTCTGGTCACTTCAAAATGGCTAAAAACGGTTTTTTTTTTTCAGACTGATGTCATGTAAAAAAACGGACTGAAATCGTAATACAAAAACGGAGAAGCACGCGCTGGAAATTACTAAGCACTTTGCATAAATATAAAAGTAGTGTCGCCGCTAAAAGTCCAACAGCAAAACGCCAACGACCGAAACCCTGCAATCACATAAATATCCCTAAGTATTTTACAGTAAATTATTTTCTGTTCCATCATAAGGGGATATATAAACTACTTACACGAACACATCTGGCTTTTAAGATTTCCTGCACGTCGGACGTTCGACAGGTTCACGCTAATATCAGTTAAAACATACAGCATAATTTGTTAACTGGTTACACAAAGACGCAGCAAATTATTTTACGGTTTAAAGACCCAAGTACAGTCATGGACACAAAAAGTGGGCCACTGAAATTAAGTCCACGTCGGCAATCACCGGTTGTGTGGAAGCCGGAGCCTAGCATTTAGGCAACCTTGAGGGCGCGATTCACATCAGTTTTCAACGTCATTTTTATTTTTATGTTTGTATCAATTTTGTTATTATTTGAGACATAAATTGTGATTAAATCTTCCTCTTAGGAAATTTTTGTATCACTCATAGTTTTTGCAAAATGAGACGTAAACGTCAAAATTTGCACTTGACGGTTTTGTGTATGCCACTAAAACCAACTGACATACCAAACCTAAAAGAAACTCTTAGTGTATGACAATGTTGTAGGCTATGCTTTTACACATACAAAAACAAAATAAAAATTTTATTTTTGTAATTTTAAAAAAATGTTGAAATTTTTAATTTTCATTACTTGTGCTGGAATGGCGTTGTAGCGAGGATACATTTTTGGCGAAACTACTTGACGCACATCGAAATGGTTTGTCTACAAAAAGAACACACACACTTCAATGTATGATGCTATGAGTTTAGAAATTCGGTACGCGTATTCTAAATATGATTTTCGGGCCTTCCAAAATGGCTAATAACGACTTTTCCAGACCACTGTATCTGGGAATATACCAACCAGATTCGAAAAATGCACAAACAGAAGCACGCGCCGGACTTTAAGCTACGCTTTACGCATATAAAATGATACGGTCACCGCTGAAGTCCCATAGGAAAAGCAATACCAACACAGCTCTGCGCGCCCGTTGAGTGTCTTGTACGTACAGGTAAAACTGCGCTACGTACTCCGGCCAGAAGCAACCATGGTGCTTTATCGATTTTCAGCCTCTCACACACACAAACGCAGTCTCTGAAGGGAGCCGCCTTAAGACACTTGACCTAAATTAGATTGTCTAAGTTGAGGTAGTGAGACGTTGCCAATTCTCTCGCTCGAAAGGCGTCCGTAAACAGGATTTCAGTAAACCGGTTTTTCCAGGAAACCACATTTTTTTCTTCTGTTCCTACAGCATTATTTATTTAAGGAGAATGTCAAAATCTGACAAACTAAACTGAGCCAGTCCAGAATTCTATACGTGACGGAATGAATTCAAGGTGATCTCGTATATCTTACGTTTGAAGTAATTGGCATAACTAGCATTTTATACAGGGGAGGAGGTATAGTCTGGAAATTTGATTAAAGAAGGCGTGATCAACGGTTTTCATGGAGTTATCCTAACGGAATGGATTTTAAGGTGAAAAATCTCACTATTTATGGATTTTTCTTATCGACTATCTACTACTTCGAAGCGAAAGGGGGTGGGAAGTGAGGGAAAGTTGGAACACCTAACCCGCCCCCTTCCTTTTTATTTCCCCCCGATTCCTCTCTGGCGCTTCTGCGTACTTGACATAAAACGTTTTAACGTGTCCCACATTACCTACGAAAATAAATCAGATTACAGACGGCAAAGTGATATTTGCAAAACCTTATAAATGCTTAGATATTATGGTATATCGCGAAAATTTTTTGTTCCAACATACGCTTGACAATACTGTAGTTTATGACATGTGTGATTGGATGATATACGTATGATAGAACGTTGATGTCTGCAGACCAATAATAGGTATCAAATATTACATTACTAGAGGCAAGATTATTTCGAGTATTGATTCTAGGTCATGTTGAATGCCAATAATGTATACGTCCCTACACCTTCTGTGATTAGACGACACCAGTTTCAACACATCTTTGACGACTGCAAGCCAGTGATAAATAAGGAAACAAGTCGTGGTGGTAACACGTGTTACGGTTAGAAGCCAGTGGATATTTGACTTTGGCCAGTGTGTGTATAGGTCTGAGAAGTCTAGGCTGTTGCCAGATTAATACGCGAAATACTCGTGCCTCTATACATTACATACTCTTATTGGCTCAGTCAAATAGGGTAACAGCTCCAAGTACCAGCTAAAGCCAGTAATCTTCTAGTAAGCTGAACTGGCGTTGAAACCCAGCAAACAGTCAAGTTTTCCCGCGATAAACCATCATCTCTACATGCTATAAATAGAGGTACGTAAATATCGCAGATACATTCCAGGTCAGGTTGAATGCCAATTATGTATACTTCACTATCACGTCTGTGACTTGCTGGCGGCTGTTACGAAACGCGTTTGACTACTGCAAGCCAGTAGTAAATAAGGAAATATTACGAAGTGATATCGCTTGCTACCTGCTTGTACGGTTATAAGCCAATATATAATCGATTGTGGCCAGTGGGTGTATAGGACTGACAAGTCTAGGCTGCTGCCAGACGAATCCGCGAAATTGACGTAGGCTACCTCTAGCTATAAATGAAAGATTGAAAACCTCCAACGTCGTCAAAAATGTTTTTTTTTTTGTAGTCTACTCTAATAACTTGATACAAAACAAAACTTCGATACCGGCATGCGATCTACTTTGACGAAGTTCGCGTCTAATAAAATTAACCGATCACAGTCTGACGTCGTGTAAAAACAACTGTACGACTGAAACTTGCACGGCAGTTCAACACCGTGCACATAGTGTCGATGACGCAACAGCTACGCGTGCCAGTGTCGCCCTTATCGCTCGTTGGCTTCAGACGCGGGAAATTTCTCAAGTTACGCGACCATCTTGACGTGGGACTTAACTCCTCGTGTTTTATTTTACATTTACGAATCATATTATTTTCTCTGAAATTACTGAACATTCCCTATTATACTGCAAATTAGAATCAGTGGAATTTGCCCAGTTTCGATCAGTTATAAGTAGAGGCACGAGTATTTCGCGTATTAACCTGACAACAGCCTAGACTTCTCAGACCTATACACACACTGGCCAAACTCAAATATCCACCGGCTTCTAGCCGTAACACGTGTTACCACCACGACTTGTTTCCTTATTTATCACTGGCTTGCAGTCGTCAAAGATGTGTTAAAACATGTGTCGTCTAATCACAGAAGTAGTGAAGTATACATTATTGGTGTTCAACCTGACCTAGAATCAATACGCGAAATAATCTTGCCTCTAGTTATAAGGTTTGTCACTGGCGAAACTGTTGGTTTGCCAGCGTCACTGATAACAAAAAGTTTAGAAAACAACATATTCGGGTAACGTATTGTATCAGTAAGTATATTCAACTATTTACTCAGTACAATTCCAACTATTTATACTGTAACTTTAAAACTGCAGTTGAAATCAGTAACGAAAATGTCATAATTAGAGATGATGGTATATCGCGAAAATGTTTTGTGCCAAGATAGCCTTGAAAACACTGACACGGGGTAGCTGTCTGCAGACCAATACCAGGCATTCAATATTACAATATCGGGATTCTTATTGGCTCAGTCAAATAGAGCAACATATCCACGTAAAAGCTGAAGCCAGTAATCTTCTGGTAAGCTGGACGTATATTGAAATCCATCAAACAGTCAACTTTTTCCCGCGATAAACCATCATCTCTAGTTATAATTTCATATGATCTTAGTATACATGAAAAGAACAAACCGCCATTTCTTAAGCAAGCAAGCTGCTAACTTTAGTTTGCTCGGTTTTAGGAGTGAATTACGTGTTCTGCTAAGTTGTACTCACATCTGCCTACATAGTAATAAATAGTCTTGTTCAGTTGTGGCTAGTTGAGTTTTAATAATGTTCCGTTTCACTCTGTTGCTCTTTTAATAAAGTTACGCAGCTTTGAAAAATTCACCACATACTATAAACAGTTAAGTTATATTCATTATAAAAAGAACAATGTGTAAAAGTAAAACACATCCCTGGCAATAACGAAAATTACTTAAACGGCAACTTTACTACTCAAATGTTCATTTCGGGCTAGTGGTTACAGTGTTAGCATGATGTGCAGATGATCGTTGTTTCGAATCCTGCCCTATTATTATTTTGTATATTTATTTTAGCGCATGCTTTTATTGAGTTTATGGCATAACTTAGAAAACCCAGCATTACATTTAATGTTACAATGATTTCTAAATAATTTTTTGTATAGTGAAAATATGTGATTCAATAAGTGAATTTATTTCGCTTATGTTCTCTGTGCAGTTTTTAGCATTCCCAATGCAATGCAGCAGTTTGAGAAATTTGAATATGTGGAAAATCGATGGAAAACTGGGAATATTCACGGTTTACAGTCGTTGATTGAGTGTTAAGTTTTTCACGGTAGTAACATATGAAGAGGTAAATGGAAAATGTGTTTTCAATTTGTCCATAAAATAATTGTAGTGGGAGTAACGCTACTCTGAAAATCTACTATAAAATTAAATATCTTTAAACATAAAATTAAATACCAGTAACATTAAGCAACACCACTTATAATAGTGTCAAAACAATAAAATAAAATATTAAATAGTTTCGGATTTTATTTACTGAAATAATATTTTTAATTCGATCATCATGAATTAATAAATTTTCGACTTTTTGAAAATATCAGTATGCAAGATTAACACGTAAAATTACGAACTCTTGAAACATAATGCTGTGCAATAAAAAAAAAGCATAATGGCCATAGTAGCTTCATTACAAAATTTCTCTGGAATCAGACAATCTGTTTACATTTAATGTGTTTAGTGTTCAGCTAAATTTTATATAAATTGCTGAACACAGCAAAAATATAACTACATTCAAACCCCTTAGTTAAAATAATATTTTTTTCTTAGGGGAGGGGGACGAATTATTTTTGGCGGAAGTAGCCGTGCTATGACTATTAGGAATTTAATGTGTACTCAAAAATTCCTTTTCCACGTAAAATTAATAACATTTCGCAAATTAGCTGTTTCCACACATTGATTTCTTATCGCTTAGGAAACAATTATCATCCTCGTTTTTAGTACTGAGAAATTAGAAACCTATATTACGGAACATTCACAGTAATAAGCAAGAACTATAACACAGTCAATGGTATAGAACATAGTTACATTCTGAAGAAGAGAATGAATCACAAAATACACAAAAAAAATGTATAAACTTTTCATGCAAAATTCAGGGAGGGGCATTCGACACCTTCCCCTAAAAAATGACGCCTCCGTTCAATTACCATGAAGCTTCTTTACCTTATACTAGAGTTTTTAAGGCCACGAACTATAATTTGTACTGATTTTACGATAGTAAGTTTTTTAATCCTGACGAGAGCAGATATCGAAAAACTGTTGCACAGTTTTGCTGAAAACAGTTAACTATTTTTTTCAAGACAAAATACACAATAGTTTAAGCTAATTGTGCAACAAAGGAAACTCACATTAATTAACTAATTAATCAAATATATTAAATGTATCGCTAGATATTGTGATATTTCACGAATTCAATTACCTGCATGTTAGAATCAAATATCCTATGCATACTCAAGTCCCGACCATTCGTCCACTAGTTGCTACTCAGTGGAACAGCAGACAATTAAAGAATGGACAGGACTTGAGTATACGTAGGATATTTGATTCTAACATGCAGGTCACTGAATTCGCGAAACTTCACAATCTCTAATCATGGCCTTAACATTCGCAAGACAGTACAATTTGTAAATCTGTACTGCAAGAAAAAGTGGAACATATGAACACCTATAATTACCGTAGTCAGTATTTAAAAAACTCTGTTGTACGTTTTCTACACACTTCCCACACTTGTAAGAACAAACTATACTGAACATATAAAACTCACGCACTCGCACGTGGCTGTAGGCTAGGGCAGTGACTCAAAGCCGGACAAGCAGCGGGTCGAAGGCAGTGACTCAGCGCTCGCTAATGGCCCCGCGCGTCGCCACCGAGTGCGCCAGGTCACGTTTTTTTCGTGTAATATGTTCTGGGAGGGAGGGGGGTCGTCATCTCTCTCTCACTCTCTCTCTCACTCTCTCTCTCCTCATCCAGAGCCAGCAGGTAACAGGTTGGCCCGCTTCCTAGCTACAGCCGTGAAGAAAAATACTTACTGAAAACTTTAGTAATTAACGTTACAATAGTTTTCAATAAACGTCTCCTTATTAAGGGGAATTGATCCCTACCACCTTTGATTTATCTGTTTCTTATCGACAACTTCTGTTCCAGTCGATGAATCAAAATTTTTGTCACGACAAAGCACAGATACAAACTTAAATCGATTTTCTGTAATTGCTGGAACCATAATATATTCATTACTTTGTAACGGGAAACAGCTGAAAAGGAAAAATTGCTTTATTTACGGGAGCGACTACAGAAGCCGCAACATTAACAGAAACAATGGCATGTGGATTCCAAAAAGTGAAAGAAACAATAAACTATGCCTTGTCAGCGTGAAAAAAAGTAAAACAACGTGTCTATTCCCTGATTTATAAGAAAAACCCAGTTAGTGGATTTGGTTGGGTCATCCATGCTGTATCGTGGTACGGAATGTATTTTTTCATGTATAACTATTAAAAATGTTTCTAATACGTGTATCTACGAAAACTTAAAACTGTCCCCCTATGATTTTAAAAATTCCGTCCGCTAATTAAAAACATGATTTCCAAGCTCCTCAAAAGTGCTAAAAATGACTTTTTCACGTTGCTGTAGCTGAGGAAATATCAACCTTAATCGTAAAACAAAATCATAGAAACCTGCACTGGGCTTTACCATATACTTCCACAAATAAAATAACACGATCATTGCCTGAAGTCCCGTTGAAAAACACATTCTACGAAAACACTGCGCGCTAGTTTAATCCTTTGCGCTTAGAGGCGATGAGGTGTTTGACGAACGTGTTATGTTCGACCGCCTTCCCCCGTTTCCGTACCTAAAAAGAAAAGTCCACTACTCTTAAGACCATGCTTCCATGTTTCCATTATATTTGTGATTATCATAATTTTTTTCGATGCTTAAACAAGAGGAGAGATCGCAAATATGTTGCGTAGTTTTCTTTAAAATAGTTTTTGGCGTAGTATCTAATTTTTTTTTCAAGACGAGAAAATATAATATTTCGACTAAAAGGAAAATTAACAAATACTTCGTTAGTTACGTAATTAGTTAAAATCGTAGTAGGTTCTTTGTAAAAACCATTTTAAACAAAACTGCCAAACAAAATTTTACATCAGCTCTTGTTTAGGCTTAAAAAAATAATTATTGCTAAAACCGTACCTCGTCCTTAAAATAGGCTACGTTGTAATGTGGGGGGGGGGGACGTTTTTTTTTAAGTCCATTGCGCCAATGACCGGAAAGAAAACACTTTAGACACGACGGCATGTCATTGTTAGAGATAACGGTATATCGCGAAAATGTTTTGTGCCAACATATCCTTGAAAACACTGTAGCTTCTTGCAACTTGTATGATTGGGTGAAACACGTCTAACACAACGTATCTGCCAGCAGACCAATAACAGGCATAAAATATTACAATAGCGAGATCTTTATTGGCTCAGTCAAATAGGGCAACAGCTCTACACACAAGCGAAAGCCAGTAATCTTCTGGTAAGCTGAACGTGTGTTGAAATCCAGCAAACCGTCAAGTTTTCCCGCGATAAACCATCATCTCTGGTCACTGTTAAGGTTCCACTATACTCGTGAGGTACACATTATTGGCTTTCAAGCCGTTATATTTAATTTACGGTATAAATAAAATAATGTGTTTATGTATAACCATTTTAATGTATACGTACGTTATAATTTCTGCGCTAAATTTCCTTTACACGTTAAATACAGTGTGAGAAAAGTCGTGTACTAATTTTTTTCTCTTACTGTTTACGAATTGTATTTTACAAGTAATGCAAATTTAGTGCAATAATGTTAAAGAACATATACAGGAAATTGTTTCTAACTGAACACATTTTTAATTTACGCTGTAAAACTAATATTACGACTTGAGACCTAGAACTCGTACATAAAGTGTATAGTGGAATCTTAAAGACACAATAGTCTACTAATTAAAAATACGGGTTAGAAACGTCGACATAACTAAAAACGACGTTTTCAGACATCCGTACTTCAAAATGTACTGACCGGGCGTATGCGAAACTCGGATTGCGACCTGCACTGAACTTTGCTACAGACTTTCCACCAATAAAATTATATAGTAACCGCTTAAGAGTGTTCAACTGCGATAAAATCATAATTTTAAATTTTTATGAAATATCGCTAGTTTTGTAGACGATATTTACGAGTACATTTTACTCTTACGAAACAATTTTAGCTCTCAACGTTTTCTCATAACAGGGTGTCAAATTCAAAATTTGATTGTTACGATGCCATGCAAAAAGTTAAAACCAAATAACCTACTTAAACAAAATAATTCACTGTAAACTTACATCCCATGAGCTATGCAATATAACAATAAAACACCCACAATATTATTTTAATTTAAAAAAAATATCAAAAGAAAAGAAAAAAGTTGCAAACTCAGCAATTTTTTTTTTATAAAATAAAAAAACAGTTCGCGGGAATTTTCCAAATATTTTATTACGTAGCCCATAGTATGTTATATCACTTCGAATTATTTCACTTACGTAAGCCAATTGGTTTTCACTATTTTCATGGCAGTAGAACATGCAAATTTTGACTTTGACGCACCGTTATGAGAAAACTACGCCAGCTAAAATTGTTGTGTACGAGGAAACCGCACTCACAAGTATCGTCTAAAAAACTAACACTATTTCATATAAATATACAATTTAGACTTTATCGCACTTTAATATCCTTAAAGTCGCATAGTAAAAATGGATCCGTGGGGAATCCTGCACGCTTGTTCAGTGCTTGGCTCGTTGTGGCGATGCGGCATTTGATGCGCGCTTCAAGGTCGCCCTTATAGCTCTGTGCACTTCTGAGCCTCTAGCACGGAAAAGTGCTAAAGATAGGCGACGCTCTTAATGGTGTTGAAAAAGCTAAAGTCAATCAGCCATACTGCGGTTTCAAGACCAAAATCTAAAGTAAATTTCGAGACAGCCGTTTGTAGATGACTACGGTTAATTCGACTGCAGGTTAGAAAGAAAATGTGTTTTCATATGACAGAGTCTGAAACAGGGAAATATTCTGTCGCTAATTTCGCTGCTATCGCTAACGGGTACAACAACACATGATACGGATACCGTAATAAAATTTAATTTAACTGGGTTTGGGACTTCTTGTACTACGGACTGCATAAGCAGAACGGGGCAAATGGGTGAAATATCTACCGGCTCTGCAGTGCGGGCTAGCCTACACTGGAATATTGACGGGGGCAGTGCGCCAAGGAAGATTAACATACAGCGTGCGTGCTGGCAAGTATGCAAGGTGAGTAAGGAGGCAGCACTTCATAGAGCATGATCAAGATAAATTATTCCTCGGTCTCCCGACAAAGAGAAAGTATATAATACAGAACTGGACGTACAAAAATATTGCAAATTTCCAAAATAGGGGCACAACAACTAAAATTCCCTGGGGAAGGGGGAAGGGAGGGCAAATGTAAGTAATAATTGCTGTTCTAATTTTCATATTTAAGGAGATACAGTAGTCATCATATGGGATAATAAGAATTTTGCTTTCATAAAATGACTTTAAATTATATATTAGGTTACTAAAACAAAGAACACATTAAGTTATTGTACAGAGATAGGTAGATTGTTTAAGGTTTGCCTCTGCTTCAAGTAGTCAGAAGGAGGTGTGGGCGTTATTCATAAAAGGGAGGGTGCAATATACCCTTGACTACATCCCTCCCACCCCACCTTTTGTTGTTTCTGCTCTGTGCCAGAATGCTGTACGTGACTAGAAAAAAAAAGTAGATGGGGTTTAAGCACTTTGCAATTCTGCGAGTAGGAATGAAGTTCGAGACATTTCGCAGGGAAGTTAAGTCTATCAAAATCTACAGTGAATGCGATCGAGTAAAAATTCAGTGCTATTACAAAGGGCGACCGAAAACACGCCGGCGGCGTCACCAAAGTGGTTAGTAATCTCATTCCAATACAAATATGTTATAAGGTTCCAGATAAGGCATGTCGCCGGGAGTGTAACCAAACAAACGCTTGACGTGGCTATGAACAATATGGCCGAGTAATAAAAAAATTGAGGAAATATTAATTAGGAGGAGTGCAAACACGGCTAAAATATAGAGTATTCAACCTGAAACATCGATTAAAAAGCATAATACATTCATTTACCATAAAAATCTCAGTCTGATGTGTACAAGTGAGGTTAAAGCAGTATGGCGGCTGTCTAATTTCAGCTGACTTCCTCCCCCCCTCTTGTCCTCACACCCCTCGCCCTCATTCCGACCGTATGCTACCCCCGTGTTCCAATAGCGGACGACGCAGGAGAATCGTCGGAATCGTAGACCGAGGATCGGGCTGCCAGTTGATTTGGCATACGTCCAGGATAAATATTTCTTGGCTTCGTACCAACCAATCCCTTGGGGAGAACAGCAAGCGCTGAAGATCAGCGACTATTCCTCGGCGTCACTCCCGCTGTTCATAATTGGTTGGAGTTATGCACAAGTGAACCAACATACAAATTACTGAAGCTGAGATATTCAAGGCCAAAGTCTGCTATATGTGCATATGAACTTCGTAAAAGCAGCTTGTTTTGGCTTCATATCTTATTACAATATTATGATGTAAAACTGGTTACTTTTATAGGATGCACGTTTTTTCTTCTTCTTATATCTCGAAATGATTATCTCAAAATAAATTACTATCTGGATTGTTTCCGTTCTGCATAACTCCATCGAACTATCATCATTCATGTTTTCACACGATACTTCTCCATTTTATCAGGTCTTCTCCCATCTTCTTCAGATTATAGGTGTTTCGTAAAGGTACGTCAATTTCGCGCATTCATCTGGCAGCAGCCTAGACTTGTCAGTCCTATACACCCACTGACCACAATCGATTATCTATTGGTAGAGATGATGGTTTATCGCGGGAAAAGTTGACTGTTTGATGGATTTCAATACACGTCCAGCTTACCAGAAGATTACTGGCTTTAGCTTGTACGTGGAGCTGTTGCCCTATTTGACTGAGCCAATAAGAATCCCGATATTGTAATATTTGATGTCTGCAGACAGCTACGTTGTGTCAGTGTTTTCAAGGCTAT
>PNEQ01134204.1:0-29333 GCA_003012365.1 Medauroidea extradentata | reverse complement strand
TCTATTGGTAGAGACACTGGAAAATCGCGAAAATGTTTAAGATAGTCTCCAATAAACTGTAGTACATTAACCGTGACACGTGTGAACAGTTTTGGGACAAATCACACACACTGTGTGTCCAAGCTGTGCAGTTATAACTGGGTTTGTTGTAGAGAGAAACAATGCTTCAAATAAACCATAGCCAATGTCGATACGAAACATTCAATGTTATATACATCACGTTGGAGCCTAGCAAATAGTCAACTTTTCCCGCGATTTTCCAGTGTCTCTATCTATTGGCTTATAACCGTACAAGCAGGTAGTAAGCGATAGCACTTCGCATTATTTCCTTATTTACTACTGGCTTGCAGTAGTCAAACGCGTTTCGTAACAGCCGCCAGCAAGTCACAGACATTACAATGAAGTATACATAATTGGCGTTCAACCTGACCTGGAATGTATCTGCGAAATTTACGTACCTCTAGTGATTCGGAATAAAGTGAACACTCAAAATATCCCTGATTAATTTCTATTTCCTGCCAGATTATATCTTTCCGCCGAATGTAAACACAAATAATGTCACGTGCTTTTATTTACATAGGGTCGTCCATTTTTTACAACTACACTTAACTGCTCCGATAAATTTTAGCTACAATATCTACTCATTTAATGCACGGGGGCTGAATATAAGATATAAAAAAGTAATCTTAGTTATAAATACCTGCGAGGTAATGTCTGGTTTCTGTCCATCGACTAATCTAAACAACACGCACTATTGCCGTTATGAATCTCGTAAATGAGGGCATATTTTATTTGAATTTGTAACGCAAAACCGCCACTAAAACCGACATGACACACGCTATTCAATAATTCGAGTTTCGTTCAGTTCTACTGCCACGAACGGCGACTCATTTCAGAAACAATAAATAACGTATTTTCTTAACACGTGAAATATAAAAGTATGTTGTTTCTAGGCTGGTAAACGTAAACCATAAATTACAGATTGCCGATGGTTTCATATCATTTCGGCAATGATACTCAAAGTAATTTCCAATACTTTTGAATGTGTAGGTATACACGCACAACGGACGAACACACGCAAAAAAATTGCAACTTGGCGGCGAGAACCTAACTCTGATGCCAGTTGGTGGAGTTTTGAACTGTCTGAAGCTCGGAGCAAGCTGTATCAACCACGGCGACTCGAGGTCGGCGATAGCGTCACATTATTCTCATGCCAATTGAGCCTAATTATACTGCAAGTATGAATGTCAATAAGATCATAAGTAAATATTTTGAAGTATAATATATTAAATACAGAGAGGTCGATTTCATCATATGTTCTTTCACTAATGTTGTATTCAAATAGGAAAACACACGGAACTACATGCAATGAATCGCTGCCAACCACACAAGCAGTAAAGTAACTGTCGTTAGTGGTGGCGTATACACTGAGAAAACCATTTTGTTGGTGCAAACAAAATTTGTTTGAATCAACCAAAGCATTTGTTTGTATAGGGACAATTAGATATTTGTTTGCTCGTACCAAATTATTTTGTTCCCTCGATTTGTTTGAGGCAAATAACTGGATTTTGTTAGCAGCACCAAATATTTAGCTGGTCATAAAAATATTTCGTTGGACATATTAAATGCACACGCAATATTTTAAGAACTAAAAAAATATATTTTATAATCTTAACGAATTTCTAAAATTTTAAGACCTAAAAAAAAAAAAGTATGGTTGGACCGGGATTCGATCCACTATCCCTTCACTTACTTCTTCCTATTCATGACCTAACCAACTGAACTACGAGTGCTTCTGTGATATTAGGATTGTTATTTGTATAGGAATAGTTAGGCCTAATATTAAATTACTTCTTTATTTTCAAACATTTTTGTCTTCCGTCTGCGAAAATGTAAACGACGTCAAATAATATTACCAAATTATTGCCGTGCAGCGCAGCACAAAGAACGAGACGTGCAGCTGCGGTGTTTTTCAAGTTTATAGCATTTTCCGTTGTGATCGATCGAATAAACCACTTTGAAGTTGTTATAGCTAAAATTAAGATACTTTAATAATGCTGATTAACAGTTTAGACGTCCTACTTGTCGCACAAGCTTATACTTTGAAAGTTGAGGTATACAGCGTTCGCCATCTTTTCGCTCACGCACGCCAGCCTACCATCTTCCGCAAGTCAACCAAATGGATTTAGTTTCCCCAACAAAATCATTTAGTCCATCGAAAAAAAAAAATTTTTGGTTCAAAGCACATCACATATAACTAACAATATTATTTTGTTGACAAGTTGTAATAAGTTGTTTGTTTACACAAAATATTTATTCGACGTCCTTTAGTAACCAAATATACGTTTGACACAAAGTGCATTTAAATGAATATTTTGGTTGAGGGAAATAAATAAATTTGTTTGGAGGACTCCAAGTTTGGTCTTACCAACAAAATATTGTTTAGCTGAAGCAAACATCCCCGAAACAAATATATTTAGTATAATGAAACAATTCTTTCTCTCAGTGTATGCAGTATCGGCTAGTGATTTTTTTCATCAAAGGTTAAATCTTTAGTGCTCACTTTATTCCGAATGACCTATAGTATAGTTTCCGCCTCCTTCGATGACATCTATAATTTTGTATCTTCTTCTTCCTCTCAATATCTTCCCACAAACTAGTCTTTCCACAGCTTTTATTAGCAAGTAATTCCTTCTCAGCGAGTGCCTATCCAGCACTTCTTCATTTCTCTTATAATTTTCAGTATTCTTCATCTGTAACCAACTCTCAACACCTGGAAGAGTTTTACGGCCCTTTAACAACGAGGTCTTAACGGCCGATGAGGGTGAGTGAAGTGAGGGACAGCACAACACCCATGCTCGAGATGGGGTTCGAACCCAGGACGTTCCGCAACGAAGACCGGCTCTTCAAAAGTCACTCTCCCATTCAACTATTATTTCCCATCCTCTCCCTCAAACACATCTCAAAAGATTCCATTCTCTCTCTTCACTTCATAACGTCTCGGCTCAGTTTAGTGCTCCACTCAAAACAAAGGACTTGGCAAGTCGTTTCTTCAGTTACTTATCTAGTTTGCCGCCCAACTACTTACGTTTTCTATTACACTATTCGCATGTTATTATCTTGCAAAGTCAAACACATTCTCGCAAGCTTTTCTACGTATAAAATTGTGTGTTATGTAATACTAATTACTAGTTACGCAAGTTCACCAAAATACGCGTTCGCTCGTTAGATGTAAGACGCACGGCCCCAATTTTTCAAGACTAACAGAATAAGGTATAAAAAATATTTTCGTGGACACAATCTCTGGCGTCAAACTTTCATGCATTTTATTCCCACGCGAGAAACTACGCTAAACGAATGCCCCATTATGGCAAAACGTTTGTTTAAAAAGTGACAAAACCTATTATCGAAATTTGCTCTATTCTGTTTACCTATACTGACTTCCGACATCCTTGAGATTTCAATTTAATATTTAAGGGTTCTTGTATGTTAGGCGTCCAAACATGCGTGTAAGCTTTTCGCCGAACCATTTTTACTACGGGACTTAAAGCGGTAACCAATACAATTTATTTATAAATTGGTAATATGAAGATTAATGTACTGCTATAGCAGAGTTATGCACATAATCGGTAAAGGGTTTTTAGTTAAGTGAGAAGGATTCGAAACAGTGTTTCAAACATTGTGTGATATCTTGACAACGACATTCCGCCCACGCCTATCCCCCCCCCCTTTTTTTACTTTCTCTCCTCCCTAGCCAATACATTAGGCAACTAGACGCACGTAAACGTAAGTTGATAAAAACAGTATTTACATGCCCACACGTGGTTAAACAGTAAAACGAAAGTTCTAAACTAATCATCATACCCACGTATAGAGAAAACAGTAACACATTTAATGGGGCAGTAAATGCACGAACATCAATTCAAGCTAATCACATCAATCTACACCAACATGTAAATTTTAGAAACCAAATACTAGGAAGAGGAATGATGACATTCACGAAAACCCATACCTGTCGACAAAAATTATCTCGATTCCTGTACTACGAAACGCATCAGTCTGCCAAAATTGTGTTCAGCAACTGTCATTTATTAGCTTTTATATCGTCGGTGTGTTGCCAAAAGGGCCAATATCACATTTTAAAACATGTGATATTGGCCCTTATGGCACACTGCTTAATGTGCCAATATCACACTGCAACAAATGTGATATTGGCCCTTTTGGCAATATACAGACGATATATTAACATTAAAAACGTGTGTAGACTAACTAACGGTAAATTTGTTTTGAGTTAGTGTATGTCCCAACTCTCTTTCTGAAAATTCCGAGGCTCCGCACAAACAAGATAGCGATGCCAATAAACTTATGTATTGAGCGACTCCCTAAAAGTCAACGAACGAGTGAGGTGACGCACAACTAAAAGCGTGCGTTACGTGATCACATCCGTACACACATGACGCAGCACATCCTAAACGCATGCTGCTCCAACTCATAATCATGATAGAAACACGCACGCTACAGTTAAGTTTAGCACACACGGACACATTTACAAAAAAAGTTAAAATCTGCCAAGTTCCTTTGTACTTTAAAAAAAAAACTGACAATTATGACTATTTACTTAATTAGTGAAATTTTTTTTAAAAAGAGACAAAATATTTTGTAGTGCGTTTTTTAATATCTAAGCACATGGCCCATAACATCTAATTTCAGTGTAAATTATTTCAGTCTAGTTTTTGTTATTCCTATGTTCCCGTAACTAGCAAATTCTGACTTTTGACATGTCGCTATGGGAAAACTACGAGAACTAAACAATTTTTGCAAGGGGAAAATTCTGTCACAAGTAATGCTTACAAAATGAATAATACGCAGTGCAAATATAAAATTATGAATTTTTGCCAAGTGAACACCCATAAGTGCGCGGTCTATAACAGTTCTTATCGTCATATTTTTATATTTGTACCGGATATTTTTCTTATTTTAGTCATAAACTGTCAATTTTGTTCTCATAATTTTTTTTCTCTTATAGTTTTCGCGTAACGGCTCGTAAATGTTAAAATTTGCATGTTGCGGTTTTTAGTAGAACGACACAAAAATAACCGACATACCGAACTGAAAATATTCACAGTGAATAACGATGTCCCAGGCTACAATCTATTTTAAGGCCTCGCTTTTTAGTTTTGCAGTGGTTTCGCAGTTTTTTTTATAATGCAAATTAATACATATATCAAAAATTAATTCTTACAATTTTAATACTTATAAGGTAAAGTGAGGTTATTTCGTGACATAGGTTGATACTTTTTCCAATATACTAAAACGAATATACCTACAGAGAAAAAGGGACCAGATACCGCATAACAATTCAGCTATCCCTCAACAGATCGTACTATAGGTACCACGTTGTATGTAGCACTGTTTTAGTAGCGGAAAATAACTTTTAGTGTTTCGTGGCAGATTTTCGTGTTGTTTTGCGGTAATTATACATGTTCTGAGTTTATTATAGTACTACGATGAGCATAATCAGATAAGTAAACTGTATGCGTTGTAACTTGTAGCCCGATAAACGCACTTTCTGAGGAAATAAAGAAACAGTCGTATCGTATTACACCCTGGCCACAAAAGCTTAAATTCTGAAGCAGTTTTCCAAGGGATTTTTCATCTGGGAATGTAGTATCGGTAATTTACATTGTAGATTTAAAAAAAAAAGTAGTTGGTAAGCCAAATTCCAATGTAAGTCATAGAAACAAAGATGTTCATTATGCTTTAAATTAATATGTTCGTGTAATAGACTCAAATTAGCATCAATCACGAACATACCTGTATCACGAAATTGCCTGCGTCACGCAACTGATAAGCTTAAGCCACTTTTTTTTTCAAATAGATTTTATTTTCAGATTAAAAATTCTACAAGAAAGAGCAAAGTATCGACAGAAAAACGTAGACAACTAATTGAAGCATCATAGTTAATTAAAGGGCAGAATACGTCGGTATAAAAAGCTTCAAAAACAACGGACGTTCCTTGGAGTTCGCTGAAAGACTACCTTACAAGAAATGATCGAAATGAATCATTACCAAAACTGGGCCGGCATTTTGCTCTGACTTCAGACTTGGAAGTTCGTCTTTATAATCACATTAAAGTTGTGCAGGAACTGGGATTTGGCCTGACAGTGTCTATGATTAGACAAGAAGCACTCGAATTTTCTAAAAGTATCTACTGGACGTCACAATTTTTTCAGTGCTGAAAATCAGAGTGCTAGTAAATTGTGGTGGGCGAGCTTTAAGGCGAGGTACAGTGATGAAGACTGGACACGTGGTGTCTGTGGAATCAAGTTTTCTCATTACGCCTGTGTAAAAAAATGGTGCAAAGTGGGTACATTATCTTACTGTTTGGTACCATATCATGTGTTGTGCCAACCGAACAATTTAGAAGAACAGGTCTTTATGTGTGACACTTGTGCAACTGCAGAGGGTGACGACTTTGGTTAACCGGTTTGGGTCATGTTATCTGAACTGAGTTGTTTAAGAAATTCTGAACTTAAATTGACCTCTAATATCTCTTCTTAAGGTCCCAAACAAAATGTTCCGTTTTACTGCTATCCATTCCATGAATTTGTTTCAACTACAGTATACCACGAAATTACCTAACTGCTATCACGAAATTAAATACCCATATAACGAACATAACTTAAACTTTATCGAAACTTTATATACATCTCTTTTATGAAATAATTGATACAAATGGCGATTGTAACTTTCATATCTGCAACTCACATCAAAGATATTGTCAGTTAATATTTTCAGTGTAAATTACTTTTGATTAAATAATTATTAGCATAAAACTGAAAATATCATGAAATTACAACCTTATATCACCGTTTGTATCTGAATTTTTCTGTTACAATACACGAATTTTTAGATTTTTGCCCCTGAAATATCACATTTTCTTGTCAAAATAAGCCAAATTGAAGCAAAATAATTTTTTTGCTAGCAAACGGTAAGCTACTAAAAAAAATAATAACGCTCTGGCAAAATTGTGTATCGAATGATTGTACAACAGTCTCACAATATTTTCAAAGCATTTGGTTAAAAAATATTAAAGTTATTTGAAATTGTTTTAAATAAATGAAAGATCATGGCCATAAAAACAACATAAAATATTTTTGTATTCAAATAAAAATTCAGACATATTTAAGTAAAAAGGTCAACATCTTTTTTTTTTAGAAATACAAAAATATTTTATTTGGTGGTTTTATATAGGATAGCCTACAACATCGCTATTCACCGATCATTTTTTTTTTTTTTCAGGATGGTATATCAGACTTGGTTTTAGTGTCGTACTGAAACGTACCATGCAAATTTTGACATTTACGAGACGTTACGTGAAAACTATAACAAAAAAAGAAAAATAAGAGCAAAATTTAGTCACAATTTTTGTCTGAAATAAGAAAAAATATATCTGGTACAAATATAAAAAATAATATGACGGCGAAAATGGCTGTAAACCGCACCTTTAAAAAAAATGTTCAAACGCGTTTACTAAAAAAAAAAAATTGTATTTTAACGAAATAGTATGAGTTTTGCAGGCGATACTTGTGAGTACAGTTTCTTCTTACAAAACTATTTTAGCTCCCATATTTTTCTCAGGACGGTGCGTTAAAGTAAAATTTTGCATGTTAAGCTGCCATGTAAAGAGTAAATACCGTTGACTTACTTAAACGAAATAATTCGCAGTGAAATAACGTGACATCGGCTGCGTAGGCAAATATGACAAAAACTCAAGTGAACAACTTATGTATTTCAAAAAATTGTCGAATTCGCAACTTTTTCCCTATACTTTTACGATTTTTTTAAAATTCGAATTAATACGTTGTGAGTTTACAAATGTTAGGTTACGTAGTCCAGAGCAAATTATTTCACCGTGAATTATTTCATTTGAGTAAGTTAGTTGGTTTTCACTATTTGCATGACAGCGTAACATGCGAATTTTTACTTTGACGCAACACTGCGGGGAAGCTATGAGAGGTTAAATTGCTTTGTAAGAGGAAACTGTACTAAGAAATACAGTCTACAAAACTAACACAAACGTTATTATTTTATACCACTTGAACACGCTTAAGCTAGCTGGAAAAAGGATTGCGCTCGTGCGGCACGTCAGCGCTGTTTTGGTTGCCCGCGCGTTCGGCTGTGAATATAGAAAGTCCTTCCAGCCGACGCTCCTGTGCGGCCGAGGAACCCAAGAAACGGCCGCAGTTTTCAATCTGCAGTGTACTTCTGAACTTGGCTACTACGACCTACCAGTTTCCCGCACACAAGCGTGAATACGGATTGAGAGCAAAATAACGCACAACGACCAGCGATGAGTCCACATAGTGGAACATACAATAAGATCGAGTCCTAACTCTCCTGTTACACAACGAGAACTTTTTTTTTTCAACGTAGAAGCCCGAAGTAGGCTAATCTATCGCTACAATACACTTCTACCAAATAACACTAGAACACACATCATTACAGATGATGAAGTTCGTAGACTTTCACGGCCGTTGTCTACAGGGTCTAGGCTTCTGGGTTGTAGCCGCGTCAATGTCGCATTTCTTCCCGACGTTTCGGACAGCATACCAGCTTCCATCTTCAAGGGTGAAGTTTCTGGTCACAGTAACTGTTTCCTAGTCCGAAACGTTGGGAAGAAATGGGGCATTGACGCGGCTACAACCCAGAAGCTTTGACCCTGATTACATAGATGATGGTTTATCGCGGGAAAAACTTAACTGTTTGCTGGGTTTCAACGCACGTTCACCTTATGAAAGATTACTGGCTTTCGCTTGCAAGTGGAGCTGTTACCCTATTTGACTGAGCCAATAAGAATCCCGTTATTGTAATATTTGATAGCTATTATTGGTCTGCAGACAACTACGTTCTATCAGACGTATATCATTCAATCACTAGAGGCAAGATTATTTCGAGTATTGATTCTAGGTCATGTTGAATGCCAAGAATGTATACGTCACTAATCCTTCTGTGATTAGACGACACCTGTTTTAACACATCTTTGACGACTGCAAGCCAGTGATAAATAAGGAAACAAGTCGTGGTGGTAACACGTGTTACTGTTAGAAGCCAATGGATATTTGACTTTGGCCAGTGTGTGTATAGGTCTGAGAAGTCGAGGCTGTTGCCAGTTTAATACGCGAAATACTCGTGCCTCTATCAATCACACATGTCATAAGAAGCTACAGTGTTTTAAAGCGTATGTTGGCACAAAAAAATTTCGCGATATAGCCTACCATCACCTCTACGCATCATGAATGATGAAGAGAGACGTTTCAGTATTGATATATTAATTACATAATTGTCGTTATTAGATTTAACATTTCAACATCTATTATTTATATAAATCAATGTGTGTATCTTCCCTATGGACACCAAAACCACACGTTGTAATTTCTCAATATACCTACAGGGACAACTAACTGCGCTTCAAGATAACTCTGACATGTTACACGAGTAAAGAAAGTCATCTTGACCTCATCAGGGGGTGGCCATGTCTACAGAGATGTAAGGGACATGAAGTCGCTTTTTTGGGTGTCACATCATGGTGTCACCCTGCTCATTAACTTATCGTTACATGAAAAGTTCGTAATCAAGCCCATGTTTCAAGCAAATTAGTAGTTAGCCAATATACACATAAAAAATTTTCCTCACTTGGTGGAATGACCGGAACTGATCGGCTTTCGTACGCCCTCCGTCTAATAGGCCCTGCTCATGTATGGTCGTTTATATCTCTGGGCAGGTTTACTGACATCTAGGAACAGTCAAAGGAACTGTGCTCTTGATGTATATAACCATTCTGTGTCAGTGTTCAACCGATCTTGGAACCAAGGTGAGGTAATACTATTTTTCATGTGTGTAGTTAGATGCTACTTTCATTACCTTCAGAGATGATTTTACACTGGTAACCTCAAAATACCCCAGCGACATAATATGCCCCCTCCCCTTAAAAAAAAGAATGAGGGGGCTTTAAATACGTCACCAGAAGTCATCTTCCGAATATTCTTTCATCAATGCTGCTAATGCTCAGTCTGCATTTTTCTCTAATCTATGACAATAACAATAAATGAGAAGTCCTAAGAAAGTACCAAGGAGTGCAAGACCAATGCTGACAGTGTCTCTATGTGTGACCAAACTGAACGGACCGTAACATGCAATGTCATATATACCAACGTTTTTTGTTGAAATAAATCATTACCCCCCACCCCCGCTAAAGTACACAATTCGCAATTCCCTATCTTCGTCTGCAATATGTCAGTCAGCGTTCAATTTGGTCAAGTAACAAAAGAACAGCGTAATAGTCTAGTTCTTTTGTAACGTCTGTGAGAAATGCACGAAACTTATTTGATTCTAGCTCCCGCCGACAGGAGCGCTGTTCCTACTGCCGTAACACACTGCTCTTTCGGAAGTTTAGTTTTGCATGTTGATAACTTATAAACATGAATTTAATAGTGATTTAGTATACAGTATAGCGTTTACAGTAATTAACGTAAGTTTTTAAATGTTATTTTTATTTTATTGGATATTTTTGTTTCTTTCATGCGGGAATAACAAAAGCAAGCCCTAATACGAAATCAACGTTATGAAATATTTTTTATTTCCGAACAATGACATTTTTATTAAATAAATAATATTATTAATAATAAGTTAGTAAATAATTAGTCATAATTATTGGTTTGCTTTTGTTACGTGTATTAACACCTTCGCGTAATAGTAAGCATAAGAACAAGTAGGTATCTAAGTTTATAAATATTGCTCATTACCACAAGCAAGATCTTGAATTTTACTACGGTTTCCATTTCATACCATTAGGAACTCACCCCGCGCTTCAATAATACAGTGAACAAGGTTACGATTTCCCAGTAGAAGCTACACAGCAGCGCGTTCTGGAAATACAAATTTAACGTTCCGTCTTTAAGGTCTATACAGCTTTTACAAGTAGTAACATGTTCACACACACACACACACACACACCAAAAAAAGTTCATACCATATAACTGCTGTGTCAAAAAATTTGAATATATGTGACAATGTACTTAATTTCAACTGATGAGTTAAACGAAAATTTAAGTACACTTAAAAAATTCTCTAAAATCAGACTGTAATTAGTCAAGCATATTGTGTGTATCAGACAGTTTTATAAGATATCAGCTCCTTTGTTAAGTGTTTAAAATTTCGCAAAATTGGTAACAACTGAATATAGCCTAATGGCCTTAAAAAGATACACAACCAATAAACACATTTTATTGCGGCCTCATAAATGTTAAATTTTAAATTGGTTAAATTCATACGTACGTTTTGCTAGAAGAAGTCATTAGTCGAATTTACAGTAACACGTAGCAGAATGCTCAAATATGCTGAAAGGAAAGAGCTAACAGTTTAAAAGACGTAAATAAACAAAACTTATCAGTATTTCCTTTAAATTATTTCTGGATACGTAACATACATCTTATGCGGTTTGGCAAGACTCTGTCGGTTAACATTGAACGCTAAAAATATGGCTTTTGGCTTCGTACCGTCCGTGAATGTGCCGAGAGGCGAAACAGCTGCTCAATCAGTGTTCTGCCAGCCTCGAGCACAAGTACACTGCAAACTGAAATTACATTCATAGACGAGGCTCCGGAGTTGCCAGATGATTACATAACAAAGTCAACTAAAATTCAAATATAGAGTGGACACAGATCGACTACAAAAATTATTCAAAATTTTTCCAACAAAAATAATTCTTAATTTTATGCGAACGTCGTACATATAGGCGATTCGGAATAAAGTAAGCACTCAAAAAAACCCTGCTAAAGTTCTATTTTCAGCCTATTAGTATCTTTCCGCATGTAACGACTAACGACGGGAAATGTCTGACCTCTCTGGACACTTCACTTGATGTTTGCGTGTGTATGATAAATAGTGCAGTCCGTATGAATCAATACAGTTTAATAAAACAAGTTTATTAATTATATAAAATACAATTATGTCGATTTCTGTTGATTTTGTTTCTTTACTACTCAATTTAAATAAGAAAACGCACGGAACTATATTGCCTAATTTCGCTGCCAACCAAACAAGCTGTAAGACAAATAAAGTTAATGTTGAATTATATGCAGTAACGGCTAGTGATATTTTTCAAAGGTTAAATATTTAGTGCTCACTTTATCCCGAATGACCTATAACTAGACACACTGGAAAATCGCGGGAATAGTTGACTGTTTGCTAGGCTCCAACATGCTGTATATAACACTGAATGTTTTGTATCAACATTGGCTATACTGTTTATTTGTAGCATTTTTCATCTCTACAACAGGCCGTGTTAGAACAGTACAGCTTGGACACACAGCGTGTGTGATTTGTCCCAAAAATTGTTCACACGTGTCACGGTTAATATACTACAGTTTATTGGAGACCACGGTCGTAGAAGAACAGGTCTGGACATTCGCCTATCTAACAATGTATTTTGCTTGACCCCCTTGTTGTTTGGCTGTAGTTCGTCAAGTTACCGAGAATGTCGTCCTTTTTGGCGCTGTTTTCCGGGCGGTCAGACTCAAACTCCGTCCATTTTTTTCCATTGTTAAACTTATAAAGTAAATAAAGATTGCTGGAGCCTTTTCTTAAATTTGTGAGTGAAGAAAGTATTTCATAAATCGATAAAAAATACGTTTTGATAAATTATTTATCTTGGCGGAAAGGAAGTGGGCGGAGTTTAGTCCGACCGCCGTAACATTAGCGCCAATAAAACACAATATTCTCGGTAACTTGGTGAACTACAGCCAAACAAGGAGGTCATATATTCAGGCGAGTGTCCAGACCTGTTCTTCTACGGCCGTGTTGGAGACTATCTTAAACATTTTCGCGATTTTCCAGTGTCTCTACCTATAACAATTTTGCCGGAGTAATAACAAATTATTGACGCAAGGTCTGTGACGGCAAGGTTACGTACATACAATTCGGAACAAGACATTACGACAAAGGGCTACGGCACTTTAACAACTCTGCTCACAGACGAGAAAAATATTATCAAAGCTAGAATTTTATTTTCCATGTTGACTTTTAAAAACTTTCCATGGCAACAGATTAGTCTATTATGCAAGTATCACTGCCATTTCAATTACGTAACTAAGCACACAAAATGATAGTTGTATGCCTTGAAAATGTGCACGCAGACCGGAGCCGGGGTAGACTGTGCCAGCGTTGCCAAGCGTACGGTCTTGGACGTACTTGAACAGTAATTGTGTTGTATGTGCGGACGTGAAAAGTCCTGCCTTTGGATCGTACGCCAACTTTTCTGTCGTAGAGAAAATATAATTACCAGACAAAAGTGTAAAATTACCCCGTATTACAAATGTGGCAAAAATACATAAAGAAAATAAACGATATGTTTAACAATAAAAAAAATCAGTGTAGTGCTAAAAAAAATTGTGTTTTCATATTGTAGAACAAACAGTGGGCAATCGTCTGTCTATTAACATGCAGCCAAAGATCCGTATGAAATAATGAATGTTAAATATTGACAAGTAATATTAACTTTTTCCGTCACATATTCGATTTCGTGACATATCTAAATGCACCTTTGATTCTAAAAGACCATGCTTGACACATTTTGTGAGCTTTAAGAGTGTGTGTTACATAAATAAAACCTAAAAACACCCTTTCCAATCTACACGTTTTTTAAAAAGTCAATACTAAAAAAAACTACACAACTATAAATAACTGTATTTACCAATTAAATTTTATTGCATTGTGGACATACGCCATTGCTCATGTTTAGCTGATCAAACTTGTGTTGAACATTAAAAAATATCATGTACTTACCAAGTTTGTCAGCAAACATTTGCCCAGAATGATGCATTTGTTAAGCGTAATCTGATCCGCCGCAGTTAAATGTAGGCCTACGTGATTTCGGCGTCAGAGATTGTTCTTCAGAAATATGTTACTCGAGAAACATTTTGCTACGAAATTTGTTAAAATATATTGGCGAAAGTTACTATTTCTTTATTTTTGCAAATAACTTCGAAAAATGTACGATTTTAAACTGATGATTTTAGCGCTGAATTGTGCACCATGTCCTCGTATTACGTACATTTAAAATGTCAGAACTGGTGGGAAAAAAAGGCGTATTACAAATAATGTGAAATGTACAATATTTCGAAATGCAGCGGTAAAAAACAGTGTGAAGTCTGACATGCGGTTCTGGAAGACAAAACACGATAGGCATGGAACCATCGGGCGGACTGAGCATCCGGCAACACTGCACGGCGCCCTTCAGGTGCAGACGGCGACTTCGTGCAATGCAACGTACTGCAGCATCCAGCACAGGAGCGTGCAGACAAGGTCTTGAAGGCGGCGGGGAGGAGGAGGGGGCGATATTCGGCCAGTGCACGGATCCAAGGTCACGAGTGCAACGCTGCAGCACGTGCGGTGCATGGCAACACTACAACTGGTTCTACCTAAGAGTTAGTTGGATCATACCTACCCTCTTTGTTACGTTTGAAGGACGGAAACGGCGAAGGCTATGAGTAGAGATGATGGTTAGGGACACCGGTTTTTCGCGAAAATAATTGTGCCCCACTCTGTTTCGGTGCCTTACGTGCACATCTGCAGTTCTGCTTCGTGGTCAGTGATTGGATATTGGATATTTTAACTCTCACGGTTCTTAGGATTCTACCGGCAAATCACAAACGTGTGGTGATCCAGGAACGTTATTGTAATTGGCTCAGTCAAATGACATACGGCTCTTCACATAGACACGCTGCCATTAACCACGAAGCAGAATTACAGTGTGTACGTAGGGCACAGAAACAAAGTGTGGCAAAATTCTTTTCGCGAAAAACAGGGATCCCTAATGATGGTTTATCGCGGGAAAACTTGGCTGTTTGCTGCGTTTCAACGTACGTGCAGCTGTTGCCCTATTTGACCGAGCCAACAAGAATTCCGCTCTTGTAATATTTGATGCCTGTCATTGGTCTGCAGACAACTACGTTGGGTCAGATACGTAACACCCAATCACTAGAGCTAGGAATATTTCGCGAGTTCCAACGACCAACATGCTAGAATCCATTACCCTGTGTATACCGAAACCCTACCATTAGTTCATTACCTGCTACTCATTCAGACAGCAGACAATGAACGAATATACGGGGCTTGAGTGTGAATAGGACATTGGATTCTAGCATGCAGGACATCGAACTCGCGAATTTTTCCTAGCCCTACCAATCATATATGTTGCAAGAAACTATAGTGTTTTCAAGTGAGGATATACCATCTCTAGCGATGAGTCGAATCTTAACACGTTCGTCAAACGCCTCATCGTCTCTAGACAAGGAGTACTAAACTAGCCCGCAGTGTTTTCGCAGACAGAGGTAATTTTATTCACGGCTAGCTTCAGTATCTCAGGTTCTGTTCTACCTCTAGCAGAAACATTATGTCAATACATAAAGGAAAACTAAATAACAAGAACGTATAAGTAGCTCTTATTTACTGCAACACTGCAACAACAGTTTTTCTTAATAATTAAGGTTATAATTCAAGTTTCTTTACGTTTAATATAAAAACTTTGTGTTTGTTTAATGTTATCTTGTAATTGTAATATATATTTATAAGTATTTGTCATGTGAGAAAAGAAAAACAAATTAATAAATGCGGTGCGGGAGACGGTGACCGGTGGTAGCCATTGTCTGCGAGCTGGCCTGTGATTGGCCAAGGCAGTTTAGGCGGGGGTTGCTGGCCGGTGCGGCCATAGGTAAGTTCTCGAGAGGGACACTCGGCAGGAAGCCACGGAGGCAACCGGACCACGTGTCTGCCAGTACACAGCACAGAGAGTGCTTCGCCTGACCAGCTGAGTCTGAGAGACGGGGGTTGGTCTAGCAACTGTGCGTCTTGAGTCACGACGTTTTTTAATAATATTTTGAAAATTGCAAACGCGATAGTCTTTTGGAAGAAAGGACGTATAATTTACGGCTAAGCGGACGATAGATACACACTCGTAAGCCGTCTCTCGTGCGCACCAAGTTAATTGGCCGTGTTTCATTTCTGAAATTAGAATTCACTTTAAATTTGACTTGTGAAGTTACGAAACAAGAATCAAAATATACCAACCGGCGGGTAACATAGTAAAACCACATTTTTTTATCCATAGAAAAATTAACCTCAGATGTTGAAATTATTCACAGTGTAGCATAAAACCTGTAACATGTCGAGATATTTCGATATACTGGATGAGTCGGGAGAAAAGGTACATGCTTTGAGGGGTGATAGTACTGGTGATTCTGAACAAAATGTTTCTAATAAACATATGCCAATTTCTTAACCGTTTCAGAGAAACCGAATGAAAATAACGAGGAACAGGAAATGTGCAGGTAACGGTAAATCACGATACTCTTATCGTATGTTTTGTTTAATTGTGTACATTTCCTCACAAAACATGTTCAAACACTACACCACCAACTGCAATGCATTTTGCTGCTCTGATAGACAGCTGCTGTGTTGCTGATCTGAGCCGAAGTTGCGCAGCAATTTGTCTCGAGCTAGTTGTCGGGCTGCGTTCTAATACCTGAAGAATGTTCTCAACTTCATTAAGAGCTTGTTGTACGGGACGTTCGGATACAACATTTACGCTGGTAAGCGTACCACGGTCACGCAATCCTGCAAACACCCTGCTACCAGGAACTCTGCGATTAGGAAATCGTCGTTCGTACTCACGAACAGGGGCTCTGAAAATTTCCATCGGAGAAACCGTAGACAAACATAATGGCAGCATACTCTGCATGTGTGAACACCTGTGGCATTTTTGACTACACTGAACTGTATTCACTGTACACGTAACAACACTGTAGTTCCCAATACTAGGGCAAGCACTATAGGACTGAGACTGAGGTAAACAACTGCACCATGCTTAGAGCGCCACCGTGCGGAAATGTACAAAATGACACACAACATAAGAAAACAGTAGCGTGATTTACCGTCACCTGCACTTATCCCGTTCCTTGTTGTTTTCATTAGGTTTCTCTGAAATGGTTAAGAAAAGGGCATATGTTTATTACAAACATTTTGTTCAGAATCACCAGTACTATCACCCCTCAAAGCATGTACCTTTCCTCCCGACTCACCCAGTATTATAATGTTCTTTCACCGTTAACTTCAAACGATGACCGTGTTATTTACTTTGTTGAAAATGTATGGTTAAGTGCAATGTAGGTGTCAATGATTTTGTTTTACGACTACGGCTGATATTTTCTCAGCTACAGCAACATGAAACAGTAATTTTTAGCACTTTTGAGGAGCTTGGTAATCATGTTTTTAATTAGCGGACGGCATATTTAAAACCGTAGGGACACACTTCGTGGTGTGTCTTCAATTGGGAAAATGTTTAATAGTTACACAAGAAAAAATACTTCCCGTAGCACGCTACAGCACGGTTCGGTTCATTCGTCCGGTGACTCACTCTTAAGGAGAATTGTGCATGCCCGTCTGTAACTATCAATATTAGATCAGGGTGGCCACTCATTGCAACAAAGAAAAATCCCTGATTTTCCCCTGATTTCCCTGACAGAAACCAAAAATTTCCCTGACTTTTGCAAGTATGAAAATAACATTTTGGCATTTCATTCAACACACTTTCCAATCAAGATAAATATTTTAAGTCCTTTTTGACACTACTGTCAGTGAACTTGACAAAACATTCATCAGAAATAACTACGAACTTGACAAAGGAGTATAATCAACCTACTTAGCGGTAATGTTTTCAATAAAAATTTTATAATGCTCTCAAAATGACATTATATTCCTTCCTGGGACTTTTACGTCGGTAGCTCAAAATGAACGAGGCAAGAAAATTCCCTGAAATGTCTCAGGTGAACCAAAAATTCCCTGACATTTCCCTGATATTTCCAGGTGACCACAATTTCCCTGATAATTCCAAGTTTTCCAGGTGGGTGGCCACCCTGTAGATATTTCATGCTCTATAT
The DNA here is from genome assembly GCA_003012365.1 of Medauroidea extradentata. NCBI lineage: Eukaryota > Metazoa > Arthropoda > Insecta > Phasmatodea > Phasmatidae > Medauroidea > Medauroidea extradentata. The sequence continues at coordinate 11,337 of PNEQ01134204.1, read as the reverse complement.
GTACATTGTTACTTTATAAATTACTTACATATTATGTGACATTTGTTGGAAGAAAAAATTAGTGTTATTCCTTATCTTCCAACAAATGTCAGATTGTATGGTAGTAACTATCATCTAAGAACGAGGTGCAGTAGACCAACATTCTTAGCATGAAATTTCAAAAACCTTGATACACCTTCAGGAATGATTGTAGCGCGGAAAATGCTGTCAACTAAAGATGACCGTGCAACATTCCCCTTAAAAGGAGGAGGGGGCTTCCTTGCAAAATATTAATTGTTTTGATAAATTTTATATTTGTACGAGATATGGTTTGCTATATAGACATACATAGCGACAACTTTTTATAGCGATGGAAATTTTCCAGCTTTCATAGTTTTCGTATAATGGCACGTCGAAGCCCAAATTTGAATACAACTTCTTTACACAAGAAACAAAACCCAACTGACTAACATAAATGAAATAATTCACAATAAAGAACAGTGTCACGGGATACGTCAAGGTATGTATAAAAAAACCTCGTTGAACATGTTTTTTTTTTTTGTATTTTTGAAACATTGCTGAGTTTGAGACTTAAAATAAAGCCAATTTTCTGAAATTTAAAAAAAAATATCACGGGGATTTGATGTAGTTCATGGCACTGTTCTGTAAAAATAGTTTAAATTTTTTAAGTCAGTTCGTTTTCCTTTCTTGTGCAAATTTGTTTCGTTTCGATATTCCATTATACAAACTATGAAAGTTAAAAAATTTTCATTACAGTAAAAATCAAAGTATATCTATAAAACAAACCACACCCGTACAAATTTAAAAATTATTACAACAATTAAAATTTTGCACAGAGTCTTAGACAATTTTCTTTTATTTTCAGTTTTTGGGCCACAAAATTTATTCAAATTGTATTATGAAATTTTCTCGTCAACAAAGAATAGGATATAGTCTTGGTAAACTGCTCGACATAATTAACAATAGACTCTTTCATTTATTTGTCACGCAGAGAATCATTGCAAGAGAATTCTTGGAAGTTAACCTAAAATTCTCATAGTATTTATTTACTGCCTAGAAAAAATCAGCCAACATGGAGAAGATGATTTGAAACAAAACTGCCAGACAAATTTTTGATATCTACCCTCGTTTAGACGTAAAAAATCAACATCGCTAAAAAAAAGTAGAAACTAGAGAGAATTAACAATATGCAATAACGGCTAGTGACATTTTTCAAAGGTTAAATTAATAGTGCTCACTTTGGCCTATATCAACAATAGCTACAAAAAATTTCCAGTCACGCTTGGCTTCCATTCACACAGAATTATTTCGAGCGCTTTCAACGATCTCCCAACTACTCCGCAGAGGCTGGAACTACGCCACGGTTCATTACAACCACCTGCATTCATCACTTCACGCCGTTAGAAACTCGTTAGCACTGCGGTACAATTTCACGGCTGGAAATTACTCGCATAACACGACACAATAACGGGAGAAATTAGGAGTTTCTCACAGCGAACTCGGAAACCCACTTGAGAGAGATGCGTGTGTGGGATTTACGGAAAATTCAGCGCAATGCGATTGCAAAGGCAAGACAGCAAACAGAAGCACAACGCAGATTCAACTAACCTATAGTTTATATATTTTAAACTAAAAAATTATAATGTTATGACTAGGTATCCCATTACGTTTTACTCATTAAAAATATTATCAGCCGTTCTATAAAACGGGGTTGCAAAGTAATATAATAATAAAAAAATACGCGTTTCTGAACAGCACTGTGACAGTGCAATTATAAAAAACATACTTGTTTACAATACCTGATACTGTTTTTTTTTTTTTTTGTTATATTGCACAAATTTCGTCTTGGGTTGCCCGAGGCAACAGTCTGTGGCAATAATTTTAAACTATGACTGTTCTAATTCTTAATATTAAGTTTTATTTGTAGCTTTTTAAACCGTTTAAGTAGTACTTAAGTGTTCGTCGTCATACAGACCTAATAATTTAATACACGATCACTGGCATTAATACACATTACATTTTAAAACACAATTTTTACAACTTAAAAATAATGTAAACAGTACAATATGAATATAGTTATATGACCAACAACATTCACAACATAAAATATCAAACTTCTGAAATTCTTGAATTGTAATTATATGCATATATTAATATATATCTATAATAAACTACCTGTTATCAATACAACACGTGCTATACACTTCGTTGAAAGGAAAAACTTTATTAAATTAAAGACACTACGCGCATGTGCGTAGCCATCCGGTCCAGATTACCACATCATAGCAGGACCATCGGAATTACAAACATGTACCAAAATTTAAGTAGCTTGATTCGATGAAATATAGAAGTAAAGTAAATATTCCGCTTAGGTTTATAAAATTCTTACACCAATTTAGGAAAATACCTCATAACATTAAAACAGCTGGACGAATTTTCGTAAAATATAGCTACGAACCACCCCTGAAATTAGCGTTCAAATAAAAAAAAAATATTGAAATAGGTCCATTAGTTTGGGAGGTACGACGCTACAGACAAATACACAGACAGACATGGGCGTCAAACGTATAACACCCCTCCTTTTTCGTCGGAGGTTTTTACAATCCTTTTCTGTCGGGGGTATAAAGAGTTGCCATGGCAACGCTTGACCCTCGTATTTTTGAAATAATGACGTTGCTGGCTGATGAAACCTAACTTGCTATCACGGGCTAAATACAAACTTTCTGAAAGCCCTAAAACTTATCGCTCCGACACATAGACATCAACAATGCATGGGCCTACTGATCTGTATCCATGCCATGGTAAGAAAAAAAAAAACGTAAAATTGCAAGAAACAAGAAGTGTTAATGCTGCACCAACTGATACTTGCAAAATAGATAATTTTCTGTGGCATGAAACAATACTGAGATCATGCCGGAACATAGAGATTGTGAGCCTCTAGTCAGAGGCTTTATGATAACAAAAAAACATATATTTTATTAATATGTTTATTCGTGTAACGTTGTTCTTGTCTTCAGAAAATCAATAAGCAGATTTGGAAACGGGATAAATAAGTATCAAACATTAAGTAAAAAATTATACTGCATGCCCTATGTTTTCAATGTGAAATGTGTAAAATTTAGGCCCTTGTGATGTTGGACTGCTGCTCAATTTATCTCGGCAGAAGCGCTCTGCAAAGAAACATTCGTAATTTTATAATGGTACCAAACACTTCCCAACTATTACACATTACATTATTAGTAAGTTAAAACAAATAAAAATCGCACGTCGAAGAAGCGATTTGACTATTTTCGCTACTTACCCAAAGTAAAAAACTATTAAAATCATGCGAATGAAATAATTTTGAGTGAAAGTAAATTTATTACGCTACAGAGTGACATCCATGTTATTTCACATAAAAATTATTCTTTTTAAATTACAAGTACTCAAATACATGCCAATATTTTAACACATTCGAGAATTCATTTTAATACAAAAAAAATTTATGTTAAATTACATTGGCTACTGTTTATCTGTCTCAGCAGTATATTTTGTGATATAGCTGTGGGTAAATGACATTTTAGCAATTTAGGATAGCTCGGAAAAAGTATTTCCAATGCGAGTATTGTTTAAAACTACTTTATAATCTCTCTTTTATAGGCGTTATATTTTCGGAGACATACTGTGAACATGTAGGTATAATTGTTTTACTAATAAACACAATTCAACGGCCAGGCAAATAGGGCCGTTAAGGTGGCAATAGTTTCCTTTAAAATTTGGAGTTAAATTTATCCATTGCATAACTTTTGCATTTATTAAGGAATACGGAATATCTTAAAAAAGTATTGAAATCTCACGTTTGTGTATTTATCAGCAGTGTTCTTCTCTAGGAGATCATAATGAGGAATACACTAATTAGTTAGGGACTTAAGTCTCACGTCAGAAATTAAGGACGACATAAAGCCCTATTGAGTAATCATGCACTTCACGAGTGACTGAACGTTAAAATTTTATCATAAAAATTGACAAGGACACAGGCGTAAACTCAATTTATCTTGGAAATTAGAAACTACCCCCGTTAACAGTCAAACTTATCACAACACACCACCGAAGACAGGAGTAGACACAGCTCTGGATCCTGAAGCTAAATCCACTCGCCAAGCCAAAACGCGGGGAAGGAGGAGGTTCGCTGCTTTCCCCGGAAAAATTTGGAATTTAAAGTGTCAAATGGTGCTGAAAATAAAAATTCATTTTTTTTAAACACAAATAAATTTTATTCTTAATTTTTATGAGTATGACATCGTAGCCTGCAATGTCTTTATCCACTGTGATTTTTTTGAGTTTGGTATATTAGTTGGTTTTAGTGTAGTCGTTAAAACGGAAACATGCAAAATATGACTTTAACAAGCCATTACGCGAAAACTATGAGAGATAAAAAATTATATAAGAGCCAAATTTAGTCACATTTTGGGTCTAAAATAAGGGAAAAAAATATCAGGTACAAACAAAAAAATTAAAAAAAAGTGATGAAAATTGCGGTAGACCGCGCTTTTAAAGGAGTTTCGTAACTAATTAAGAAATGGTAATATTTATACAGCTAAATTATGTTTTATAACAGAAAACCTTTGTACTGATATAAAATAAATTAGGTGCATTTTAAAACTGCTCATATTGTTGCATTACATGATTGTGCTGTTGATGTTGTGTTATCTTCTATGTAGCTCTAGGAAAAGTGTACGGTAAGCTTTCCAATATTTTACTTGGCATTTGTTTGGTTTTATATTTTTTGGAGTAGTCCCAGGAGAGACCACGACTTCTGACCCCCCCCCCCCCCCTTTTCATTGTGGATCCGCCTCTGACTAAGTACACATGATTGTGTGACAAGTTGTTTCACACTATCTATACACGAAACTTGGGTGTCACCACAAAAGGGCGCGGTTGGCGCAGTAGATATAGCACTCTCCTACTACCAAGGCAGTCCGGGTTCAATTCCCGACGGGGTCGGCGGTAATCGTGCCGGACGACGCCGCTGGTCGGCGGTTTTTTTTTTTTTTTTCCGGGATCTCCCGTTTACTCCGCTCCTTCATTCCGGCGCTGCACGTCATGTCACTCCTTATCAAAGACCTAGATGTTAGGTGTTGACCAAAAGCTCTCCACAGGTGTTCTTACCCACGGCGTCGAGACGCGAGCATGTAAGGTCGTGCCAGGGGCATTCCCCAGGCAGGACGAGCGACATGTAGAGAGGTCAGGGCTCTCCGGCAACTAGCTGCGCGAGTGCGGGTCGAGATCAATAAGAATCACCGCCGGGGGAGGGGAGAGGGGTATGAGGACGGGACCCACCCCCCGTGACCTTGGCATTGACCTTGCCCGTGAAACAAACCCGGGACGCAGGGGCGTTGCGTCACCCCCGGCCGGGGAGCCCGGGCGCCGGGAATCGATGAGGGGCTGTGCGCTTCTCCGCGCATGCGCCGTGCTAGTGTGGCGTCGTGACGACACGAAGGCGTCGCTCCATTCTGGCTGGCCGGCGCGCCTACATGGCGTCGCAGTTCTCTTATCGCCTACTTCCTCCAGCTTGGGTACAGTGCTACGACCAGGGATGGATCCAGCTCTAGGATTGAGGGAGGGGGGGGGGAGATTCCTTAAAAAAAAGTTGGTATACCCACACCTCAAGTAAAAAAAGGGGTCCGGAGGCTCTCCCCCTGAAAAATGCTGCAAAACGGTGCTATTTAAGGCGTTTCCTAGACCAAAAAAAATTAATAAACCACTTTAATAATTTGCAATAATTTACGGATAAACTACACGTAAAATGTCAAGGGAGACACCAAGGCTCCCTCTCCCCCCTTGCCGGATAACCCCCCCCCCCCTCGCGGCTTCGACCCGTGGTAGGCATCAGTAACACAACCTGACACGTGTCGTGGTTATTTTCCACAGGGGCGGATCCAGAGAGGGTTAGCTCCCCCACCCCCAAACCTACGATTAATGTTAGTTAAAACTTGCAGTTGGCGCAGTGGTTAGAGCACTCTCCCTCCTACCATTGTGATCCGCGTTCGATTCCCGGCGGGGTCGGTCTGCCGGATTATCGCATGTGGGAATCTTGCCGGGCGATGGCGCTGGTCGGCGGGTTTCCTCGGGGATCTCCTGTTTCAACCGGCGCTGCTCCGTACACGCTATATACCTACAAGAGCTGACCAAAATCTCTTCAGTAAACATCAGAAGCAACTTAAGAAACATAAAAAATTAATTCAATTTGTATAGATCACCATGAAGATTGTAACTTTTAAAGTATAGCTCACTCTTAAAATATGACATTTCTTGGAGTGGTATAGTAAATTATTCGGCTAGGAAACTCCTTAAACGGCACAATTTTGCAACCTAAACTCCGAATTTTTACCGAGGGAGGACCGTTAGAACCCCCACTTTTGCCATGGGATGGGGGTATTATCTAAGTTTTAGCGCATGCCCCCCTCCCCCAACCAGAGCTGAATGCACCCTAGGTCCGCGGCTATCGTAGCACGGGGTGGGTCCATGCATACATATACTGCCTCTATAGGTCAAGACAACCCCCAATCTCCACGTAATAAACCCGAATAGCCAAGAGGTGGGGTTCTGCCGGCGCACCCTTTGTCGTTGTGGTCGTAACTTCTCAACTAGGGGTGTCTAACAACGGGACACACAGTCTGGGAGGCAATTCAGAGCTGGGCGTCCTTTTGGGAATCAGATAATTTAAACCTAAGAAAGCTCAGGGCACTCGTCTTAGTTGTCTGTGTTGTCTTAATTTTTGTGTCCTGAGCTCTCTCAGTTTTTCCTCATCGCTTTATTTGTAACTTTTAATTTTAATTTTCTACTTTCTGTGATTTGACACAATTCCTCTCGAGATTTTTCAGATATTATACAGCCTTTTATGTTAACTATAGGTCGTTTGGGATAAAGAGCAAAAAAAAAAAAAGTCTGAAAAATCTCATTAGACAATGGAATATTAATTCTAGATGCCTAGCTGCTTTATCAAAATTAAAAATATTTTCCTGTAAAACTTTGTAGGGATGAAAGTCTTCAGAACTGTCGACAAATGGAATTCTTACGCGAGATAGACCACGACTGCACTTCAGCTCATAAATGAGTGACCAAACGGTTCAAAAGAATTTCCATGCATGCCCGTAAAAAAACACGCATGCGTATTACGTTAAACTCCTTGACAAGAAAACAAAAACAATTAACGAAAGTGACCACGACCTGCCATTTAACAGTTCGGCTCCTTTGGGCTCCTATCTCTAAAACGTTAGTCCCAGACACTTACAGGGCTGAAATGAGAAGTGCCTACCAATTAAATGAAGCTGATATTCCTAGCGCATACTCTATCGACCGCTTCTTATGAACAGACCTTTTATTATAACTATGAAGTAGCTTCACTTGCAGGTCCGCACGCCTGTTACAGAGCTCTACTGTGTTCTTAATGATTGTGGTCACGTATGATCGCGTGGTAAAAATGACGGTGACTGCAATTCTCTACTATTCAGTACCACTCTGTACTCGGGCCCACTGGTTAGGAGGAGAGGGGAAGAAGGGACATCCCCTTCAAAATTACTCCTGAAAAAGAGAGAGAAAAGAGGGGCTATATTGATACATATAGGCTACTAACGATTAAAAAATCTAGAAGTCGTCATTGAAAAGCTAAGAAAATAAATTCAAGATAATTGAATACTTATGAACAAATATTTGGCCAGAGTAACGAATTACTTTCGTACAATTTCTAGTGTTGGAATTTAATGTTAAAAATTTTGGCGTTAGAGACATGCTGTCCTAAGAAAGTTTCTCAAAAAATATTTTTGAGAAAATATTTAATAAAACTGTTGTTTATAAGCTCCCCTTTCTGAGTGTTATGACTTTGGGAAATCATCTATTTTAACTTTTTAACTAAAATATTTGGCATTGATTTATGTACCATGTCACCGAGCGATGTAGAGAGATGCGCCCATATTTTGTTTAGCCGGTAGCCATCTACCATTGTTGGTGTATTTAATATTCTTTATTGACTCTCTCACAGCTTTCGGGCGGTAATTGGTGATGTTGGCTTTTGTGGAAAACTTGTCGAAATCGATGCTGTGTTTCGTTTCCATTGAATGTTCTGCTATTGCTGACTGTTGGTTTTCGTATTTGTATGCTCTGATATGTTCTTTTATTCTGGTTGTGATTTTTCTGTCTGTTCGTCCTATGTACACTTTCCCATACGAACAAGGAACTATGTATATTACTGTCTGTTCTTCGGCTGGTGTTTCATCTTTCGCCGATCCCAGAATACCTTATATCTTGTTTATAGGCTTTGAGATGGTATGTATGTCGTACTTTTCGAGAAAATAAGCCAGTCAATCAGTGATGCCTTTTGTTATTCAGGTATTCATTTTCAGATTTCCTGGCCGGCTTTTGAAGTTCTGCTGTATTTCACGGTGTGAGTAACCGTTTGCTTCTAGAGTTGCGGTGAGATGTTTCATTTCTGCTTCCAGATGGTTTTCATCACATACAATATTTGCTCTGTGGGTTAGTGTGGGTATGACTGTTCTTTTCTGCGAGGGATGGTGATGTTATTCTGCTTACAGGTATTTGTCAGTGCAGTGTGAGTCTGAAAACTTTATGGCCCAAGGTGGAATTCTGTTTCTTATACACCAGGACATCTAAAATGGTAGCTGGCCGTTCTTTTCTATCTCCATGGTGAATGGATGCTAGTGAGATGGTCCAGGAAATTTTGTAATCTCTCCACTCCACGGGTCAGACTACAGGTGTCGTCAACATATCTAAACCAGAATGTAGGTTGATAGGAACTGGAGTTGACTGCCCTCTCTTCAAACCTGGCCATGAAAACCTTGGCCGCAGTGGCGAGCCCATTGCAGTGCCTACTTTTTGGACGTACAGCTTACCTTGGTATGAGAAGAATGTTGATGTTACACAGTGTTAAGCAATCTTCACGAGTTCTTTGCTGGAGTTGTCTTCTCCCAGTTGTTCAAGCAGGACCTGGATAACTTTTTGTACTGGCACTCTGGTGAAGAGGGAAATATTAAAACTGACCAACGTGTCTTCAGGTTTTAACAAGATTGTCAAGATTTCCACAAAGTGAGTAGAATTCTGAATATGAGAGTCGGTGTTGGTAAGGCACATTGTAAGATGATGATGAGGTATTTCGCAAGGAGGTGGGTTGGTGAGCTGGTCACACAGACTATTGGTCGAATAGGAACATCAGACTTGTTGATTTTTGGAAGACCATAAATAGCAGGTGTCTTTGGGGCCTTACTAGTATGGGTTTCTCGGTATCATTAACGACAGATGACTCGGCTTTGAGTTTCTTGGTAGATGACTCAACTTTACTATGAGGGTTACGACTGACTTACGAATTAGCAGCATCAGACAAAATGTTCACGGTCTTGGCTTTCATAATCATTGGTGTTCATCACAACTGTAGTGTTGCCTTTGTCTGCCTTCATGATCTTTACTTCTTTGTTGAAACACAACTCTCTCATAGCTTTATTTTCGTTTCTGCTGATGTTGGGTGGTGGTGGTTTGGCCTTGTGCATAATTTTCGATGTCTCGCTAGAATTTTTATCCGCTGATTCCAAAATCTAACACGAGTTCTTCAGTCGGAATAGATGTTGGGATGACAGCGAAGTTCATGCCCTTGGCATGAACTAATGTACTGGCAGCATCAAGTTGTTAAGAGGTTGATGACCACTCCGTTGCTGTCTAGAGTAGGCCGAGGAGTTTCCTTGTAGATGCTATGAAACTAACTTACTTCTTGTGTACCCCTGTTGTCAGGAGTGTGACATAACTTCAAATCTCCAGCTGCATCTAAACACGTTGTGACTTGGACTTCAATTCCGAGCCTTCTAGATCTTCACCTGCACCTGTATAACGAATTGTCTCCATACATCTGGAACATCCTGGACAGATTCACTTCAGCGCGAAACACACACAGTCAAGCGTATGACAACTGAGGTGCGTACAGCATGTTCGGCAGGTACTTTTTTTCCCCAGAGACCAGTAAACGCGCGTTCACAACGCTTATCCATGAAAAGAATAGTCACTTCAGACTACTTGTGAATATGAATTATGACATCATTTAAAAGCCCTTAAGCTTGGCTAAAATCAGCTTTATCAGTAGGTTGTTTCTCAAAATATATGTACCAGATTCATTCGAAATTGAGGTTTACAGCTACATTGGCCTTTTCATACGCGCGCATTTATGACTTAAGGTGTAAAGGAGATACCACAATTCATTTGGCGGCCGGCGTCGCTCGTAACTCCTCTATCAATTTTCGCCTCGCACACACAAACACACCCTTCCCAAGGCGGTCGCCTTAACGCCTCGGAGCAGTTTCGGGCAAGGCCACTTTGTAGGCAACTGGTGTGGGGCAATCTGATAGAAGAGCACAAACAAACGGTGCCTTTCACATTTGCGGCGCGGCGAGAAACCTACGCGAAATGGTGGCGCTTACATTTACTACTGCCACAGTGCTCTGTCCCCTGAATGACGAACTGTATTAACGAGAGCGGCGGACACTGGTATATCGCTGAATAAGGAACTTCACATCTATACGTCGCTCGGGATAAAGTGAGCACTAAATATTTAACATTTGGAAAATAAAATCACTCGCTATTACTGCTATAATTCAATATTAACAATAGTTATATTACTCGTTGTACGGTTGGCAGCGAATTGCCGAATATAGTTCAGCGTATTTTCCTATTAAAATAGCAGTACTGAAATAAAATATAATGAATTCGACATATTGGTGTTCTACATAATTAATTAAATATGTTTTATCAAAGTATATAGGCCCCTCGGACTGCAAAATTTATCTTACACGCATAAACATCAACTGTCATGTCCAGGGAGGTTACACATTTCCCGTCGTTAGCGGCTACGCTACGAAAACTTGCCGAAAATAGAAACTTAGCAGGCCTTTTTTGAGTACTCACTTTAAAGTGAACGGCCTATACAAGCTTATAAAACGTACAGAGCGAACAACTACGAAAAAAGTCAGAGTTATGTGAAACAATGCAGCACATCTTAAATTATGTTTATTTGACGGTATTTAACACGTTTCAACAGTTAATAGTTAAGAGGAACTGGTTTTTGGTGAAAAGAATTTTGTACACACCTACACTATGACTCGTAGTTAGAGACATGAACTTTTCGCGAAAAGAATTTTGCCCCACTTTGTTCCAGTGCCTTATGTGCACGTCTGCAGTTCTGCTTCATAGATATTGGCAGCGTGCCTTTGAACTGTGACGTTTCTCATTTGACTGTACCAATCACAATAAGGTTACTGTAACACCACACGTCTGTGATTTGCGTGTAAAACCCCACGACAC
>PNEQ01134203.1:33654-57131 GCA_003012365.1 Medauroidea extradentata | reverse complement strand
CAATTCCCATGAGTTCTTTGGGATAGAGGTCTTATAATTACAAATAAAAGAGTTAAATTAAGTACTGGATTTAATAGCTCACAAAGCTACGAAATACACAAAACAGTAATCAACTAGAACTCTCACAACACAATTAGTTATGCACACAATTACTCCTGTGTCACAGACACGTTAATTAACTTTGACAATTAAAGCGCAAGAAAAGTCTACCATCAAATAATTAAACACTATAAATCACAATAAAATTTAGTCATATATCCAATCAACAGTATTTCAATAATGACAATGTACAACCTTATCAGTCCGAAGTGGTGATGGCTGACCATGTGCTGCGTAGCACCCCGAGTGCACCGCTGTCTTCACTCTTGAGGTCTTCTGTTCGACTCCCATCGCGCACCTCCTCTTCGCCTGTCAGCCCGCCGCAGCAGTCCTCTTGCATCGCCAAACACTGCTCCGAAGGTAGCCGCCTGCCGCCTCACAGTAGACACTGACGTCACCAAGATGTCTTCACCAGTCTCTCTCCACAGGCGTAGCACCTTCCTCTAGCACTTCCAATAGCGAACTCTCCTCAAATGTGCCGATTCTGTGGTTTTATACTAGCCCAGACAGTCGGGTGTTCCCCGCATTACAGGGGTCTAAAAATAGATAATTCATCATGTTTCGGATGTGCTTGTAGTCACGTCGGCCGCCCTCGAAGGGTTAAGACGCAGTTGGGGCAGGTATCTATGACGTAGTTGCGGCGGGATTCCCACTATGAGCCACCCGGGCTTTGAATCATCGGCCAGCCCTCAAGGTGTTACGAAACAGCCGCCGACCACTGGCCTCCAGTATCATGGCACGCAACAGTATATATCTAACAGCAAAAATATGTATAATTTATTAATATCATACTTTACTAACACAAAGATGAAAAATGATGCATACAATTTTTGTAATTTTAATGTAAATTAATTTTTTAATAGTGTGGATTTTCATAGTCCAATATAAAATATTTTTAATATATTTATTTTTTGTATTTTTATTAATTTTTTATTTCTTTTCTCTTGGATAATGCCACTGTTGTAATGTATTAATATTATTTTGAGTAATATATCGTTAACATCTCCGGCACATTTTCTAGATTCTATTGAAAATAGTTTGTGTTTTTACTTATAATATACAGTATTTCTTTAAAAACAGTTTTTATAATCATCAAACAAAATCTAGTTTGTAACTGAGCTATTTTTAATGCCTTCAGTTCTTTTTTAATATAGCTTTTAACATGTATAGCATACATTTAACATTTAAATCCAATAAATTCAGCTATTATTTTTCCATTATTTTTACCTTAAATTTTACCAACAACTTTTTTTGTTTATTTGCAGTATATTATCAATATTATCTTTTTCATAGTCTGAAGTATCAAAATAATCTATAACTTATTTCATATCATTGTAAAAATTCGTTCGTCTAATAAATAAATTAATCAGTGTCTATATAACATAATTCAATAATATCCCCATATTTTGGTTTTATAATATTATAACGAAAATCGTACATTAAAGTTTGTGATGAATCTAATACAGCCATTCTAACATATATCGGTTCATCAAATCATAATTTTGTTTTATTCATATTTATTCTGACTAAAGGTTCAGTGAAAATTGTTCTATCTCTAAAATTTGGTTTGGCAATTAAGTTTTCTACTTGTTATACATTTGTACATAACCTAATATGTGCCGTAGTTCTAGTGTTTTCCATTGTTTTTCAATATCTTAATTATTAATTAAGATATAAAAATCTTTTTCAAAACTATTTGTATCGATTGTTCTCATTTCTGCACTTAAATATAAAAATTATTTCATCCAATCTGATTGTTTGAATTTTAATACTCTGCATATATATATTTTTTTTTAATTTAGTTCCCAAATATAATTATTGCTTGAGATTTATATAATGTAATACATATTTTTCTTTATTATATTAAGTTGTTGATTTTTTTGTCCTTCTGATATTTTATCTTCTGGAGCAAGAGGAAAATCTTTCTGTAAATTATGTAATTCTTTATGATATTCTAAATCTACTTCTGGTATGTATCCATAATTTAAATAATTTTTCAAATTTATTATTTCTTGTTTCCAATTATCTAAACTGATTGAATGTTTCGCAAATTCATATTCAGTATAATTAGAAATATTAGTTTATTTAAATTTTTGTGAAAACTTTTTTTGGTGGTAATTAAGTTTCATTAAATTTTTCTACAGATGTCATATAATCGTATGGATCTTTCTATTATAAAATATCTTAATTTCCTTTTAAAAAATATTTTGAAGATTCTCGAAAAGGTTATTTAGAAAGGCTTTTAAGTCACGAATCTAAACTAATGGCCAAAAACTTAAATTAATCAATAAATCTTGAATGTGCTCCTTCTTTTATGTGTTTTGTAAAATATATTTTGTTTTCTCAGTGTTTGGAATTAAATAAATTCTCTTATCATTTTCGTATTTTCCAAAATCTTCTATAAATAAATGTGTCTTAAATCCAGATAAATTGTGAATAGTAACAGGAATAAAATTAGGATTTCGATAATTAAGTTCCCAGTTAGATAATAGTGATCTTTTACAAAATCACCATGTAAAGGTTTTTTTACAAAATGACAATTAATTGTAGTTTTATAAACAATTCCTTCTTGTATAGTTGAATGAATCGTTGGTATTATATTTCTGTATATTTTTAAAACATTTTTTTGATTCTTCAATTAATATTTTTACAAAACACTAGATGCATTTTTCTTTTATAATATACTGTAGATTTGCTATCATTATTTGTACATTTTTATAGTAACAAAAACTTATTGGTTAGTGTTTTTAATAATTATTTATATAAGAGAAATATTTAATTTCAGTTTACATTATTACATTATTAATTTTTTGATTGGTTAAATTGTATCATTCTCGCAGTATTTATTTATATAAACCAGAATAAATGTCTTTTTCCATTATTTATCGATATTTCTTCATCAATTTATATTTATTTACACAATTTAGGTCTGGTATACAAGTATCAATTTTATTTAATAAACATTCAAAATCGGCATATGTAACAATTGGTACTTTTAAAGAAGTATTATAATTCTTAGCATTTATTATATAATTTTCTTTATTTGTGAGATTTTCCGCGAACACCTTTGTGTTCTCTACAATCTTTTTCATGCTCATTTTAATTATCTTCAGAATAAAAGAATTGTAAGTATCTATCGCAAATATTTTTAATAGTATTTTTTTTTAAGTTGTGACACTGTCTAGAAAGATCTTTTATCCAACAAAACGATACTTATTTTGATATTTATGTATAAAAGATTAATATGTCGATCGGTTTTATTTATTTATTTTTTTTGTAATTTATAATGGATAAAATGTATATTCTGTTGCATTTTCATATTTTTCTCTTCGTATGCAATAACATTAATAGAAATATTAGTTATTTTTCAAATATTTGAATTTTGTCTAATTGTATTGTCAATTATAAATCTTTATAAATACTTCATCAAGTTCTTTCTACCGGATGAAGAGCTGTTAAAGTAAACCATAAACAATATTTTTATTGTTATTTGTAATGTTTAAAATGGCATTTTTTGGTTATTTTTATCAGCAAGTTCAACATAAGTTCCTTTTAATGGGTTAGCCCAATTATAATATTTAATGCCCATTGAGATTTTTCTCTTTCAAACTTTCTCAAGCTATCTAAAATTTTGGATTTACCGCTGTCATAATATGCTTTTAGATCTGTTAATTTAAAATAATTTTATTTTTGGTAGGGTAAAAAGTGTCACACAATTCCTCATTATTCATCCCCCTTTTATATCCGGCTAGAAGATTTTAATTTACTTTTTAATTATTTCGCTGTAGTTGTTCTTTTAGTTTGATTATTAAAATTTTTTTATATCGTTATGAAAATATCCCGCATCTATATACTCATTTATATTATTAATAGATTATGTCTTTAATAGATTATTTATTGCTGTTTCTAGTTCGTAAATTTCAAAATAATTTATTGTATCAACTTTTTTTTTGTAATTTACTCACTAATTTTATATGCTTTTTATTAGTTTGTGCATGATATTTGTACGATTGATTATAAGTCTCTCCACATAGCTCACATTTTACCAAAGCCTTTTCGCGTTTAGTTTTTAAATTATTTTTTAAGTAATTTTTACCATTAGTTTTTAAACTAAAGGAGAAAGCCCTTTACTATTCTAAATTTTTTATGGCCTTTTTATTTTTTTTGCTTGTAATACTCTCCAAAGGGTCACATTTAACAATTTTTATTATTTTTATGTTTTTTAGTATTAAAATATTTTTCTTTACGAGAAGGTTTATGGTAATTTTCTCAGATATTACATTTCATTTTCATCTCTCAATTTTTTCTTCTCATTTTAAAATTATATTATTTTTAATTTATGTCCACCCGAAACATGAGTCATTATTATCTTTCAAGATTTTTGTCCTTATTTATAAAAAAATGTTCGTTAAAATTTTTCAAAAGTAAAAACTGGATGTCTGCTCGTTTTTTTTTTTTAATTTTGATTATTTACTTTTTTTAATATGACTTAACATTTTTTAGAGTGCTGCATCGTCCTCTGTAAAAAAAACTAATATTATTTTTTTTTCATTATTTTAAGTGTAATAGTTTTTAAAATAAAATTTTTGGTTAACAATTTCAATTTTTTATATTTAAAATTTTTATTTTCTATTAATTTTTAGGAGGGATACTTATCCCTCATATAATAAGTAAAATCATTTTTAATATTGTTATTTATTTTTTTAATCACAGAAGGCAAACATTTAACCCCTAATTTTATTTTCATAAAAAGATTATTTAATATATTAAAAATTTAGGTTCAGTCCACCAGACGCGTTTCTTTGAACTTTTTTTCTGTTAAAATCTATAACACAAGGGATTATAAAATATGGTCTCTAGACTGTATTCGGACAGATTTTTTTTTAGTAAAAAACGTTTTTGTGCTACAAAATACATTTCCTCTCTACTACCGTTGTGTCGTCCAGTCTGTTGTATGTGACGTCGTCGTTGTTATCCTGTCTGTGCTCAACATTGTCTTTGTCTCAATATTATCTGCGCTGACATTGTGGTGTCCTGAGTTTATTAGCAAATTATTTTGTTTGTGTTTCAACTTTTTTATTTTTGAATGTATATTTGTTTTTTCTTTATTATTTACTGTATAATTTCTAATGTAATCTATCACGTTCTGTTGTTTTGGTTTATGGATGTGTTAACTACAGCCAATTTAGGTTCGATATCTCTTTTTTTTTTCGTTAGTGTTTTGCTTAGTCTCATATTTGATATCTGTGACGACATAATATTGCAATGTCAACAACAATACAGAAGATTATTCTGTCCCATTGCAAGGAACATTAAGAAACATTATAAATTCGAACAGTAGTATGTTGGCGGCCTTTAAAAAAATAGGACAAAATCTGCAGAAGGTGTATATTTCAGTCGCTTATCAGCAGACCTGTGTCATTAGACCAGGTTAGAGCAGTGCAGGATATCCTTTTGTACTGGTACAATGTGTGTATATAGCATTACAATTGCGTGATAGTAATGTATACTGTACAAAAATGCTAGAGATGACCACCAAAAATTAAAATAGCAGTATATTGCAAAGTGAGCAATGTGATAAATGTTCAGACACATAACCGCTGCGTTTTGCGTTAAACGAGTGTTTACTATACGCGACTAAATTAAAAATGTAAAAAAAAATTATAGCATATGTTTAGAAGGGCTAGTAGTATATAATTATATAATTTATTCCAAACAGGAATTGCGTTCTCTAACGACATTTTTGCGTTATAAACTCCTACTGACTTTTCGTCCAACAAAAATACTACATTTTTAACATCATATTTTTTCGAGGAAAGCACTCAAGACGACTTACAATATATTTACTTTTATGTACACGTACAGGAGCCTGTGTTTGTTTAGTTTTTATACGCACTTTCCTGTTTATCGTCTGCTGCTGGCTATCTATCCTGCTTCCGAGCAGGGTAGACCTAAGTGGATCCGGCGACGACATCGAGTTGAATATTTAGAGTTCTTGCGGGCCAGTAGACTTTTATCCCATGACATTCTTGCCCGATTTTACTATGAAAGAATTTCCCAACTTCAATAGAAAAGCAATATTGTATAATGTGTTTTGGTTTAAAGAAATATTCGCTCTGTCCTAAATCATAATTTAATTTAAATCTAAGACTCACTACAATTAAGAACCATTAAAATAACACACAAACTCACAAATAATGCAATGTGTTCTGTTACACTGGTACCCTAAGATAGTAATGAAAACTCAAGTTTTTAGTTTAATTTTATTTTATTTTGACATTGTTACAATTCAACACAAAACAAATAGTTTTCATCTTATTCATTTCTTCCTGTAGATGGTTTGTATACAACAAATTCTATAAATTGTCTACTCTGTTACAGTTGTTTGTAAATTATTTTCTGTAGGCTATGAAGTGTACTAATGTTTATTTAAATTTTAACAATACTTCTCTACTATCATAAATTTTTGTGGCAGTGACATTTTTCTCGTCGTCTATTAAAAAAATTCAGACGAATAAAAGTGTGTTTATAACATCTTTACATAACCAGTCAACAACAAAGGTTTTCAAACAGAGACTTATATTTTTAAAACATGTTAACATTATATGCATAATAATTAGTAATTAACATTGATGCAATTTAAAAATTCAACTTAATAATTCTTAATATATATAATATTCCCATTTCCTTTATATACCAACTCATAAGTGTTAACATATTTGTTTTAGGCTCAGAATGTTTTTTGAGTTGTTTTAATATCTACATAAATAAACGCATTTGTTCTCTTCAGCAAATCGCTATCTACAACAATAGGACTAGTCAATAATATACTCTTGAGAATTTTTTCTCCAGCAGAAATACTCTGCAATTACCAATGCGATTTACTAACAGATTAACCAAACATTTAATAAGAATAGCATGTAGCATTTTAAAAAAACCAGTTGTGAGTTTAAGGTGCACTGACATCACACAAATTTTTTCAGCGTTGACCATTTATTCTATCACATGCTTCGTGAATAGCAATACATTTTGCTCAATGTCTAACAAAACGAGATAAATGTGCATCTGCGTATTTAGAACATTTTACGGGCCATGCATGTGACAATTCCATACACTCTAATTGAGTTGAAGCAAAACTTTGACAAGATTTTTCCTGACGCACGATGTATATTCATGATTGGTAATAACATCATTGAATGAACGTTGAACTGATGCTGATACCATGACACATCAGGCAAATCTGCACTGCATATCTGAGAGATAGTGACTCGTCTAATGCTGTAATAAGCTTAAGTAAGAGAGTCGTGTTCTGCAAGTTGTTTAACGGATTACTAACTATCAGACAAATTATTCACCGGTGTGGATAGTTTGTCTATGCTACTAGGCGATGGTGTCACCAGTGCCTCCAGGCTTACTAACGCTTAACTGAAGCTAGGCCAGTGACACAAAAAAGTTAAAGTTTCGGTCACCTACAGCTGTGCAGAGCGAAGCAACAGAAACTGCTTTTCATGGAGAGGCATCAGTGTAACAGACAAGATACACAGCACGAGACCAGCCTGGTCCAGTCAGTACAACACAGTCTTCCTTGCTACAAACATCGTGTAAGTTAACAGCATTTATTTCTGAGAGCCTTCGACTGATAGTTCTAAAACTACCTCTATAAAACTGGCACTGAAACATCAGGGGATGGACAAAAATAAACACGTATTACCGAAGAATGTAATCTATAAACATCAGTTACAGTACAGAGCAACAACGGCAGTAGAATATGTCAGTTCACATGCCTAGAGAACAGTGTGTTGCTGTAGGCATGCATCTTGTAAAATCCATGCTGTGTTTATGTAGGCTACATGTACCTGTTTATATTCGAGTTGCTGTGACAACTTGTACTGTTGTCTTTACTGCCTGTGTTGTACGTTTTCTTGGTCATTTCTGTTTCTTTATGCTTACAATGTGATTACTCCATACGAAATTCTCGATTTGGTGGCCTTACTTTTGGTGGATATGGCGTGTAATTAAAAAGTCATATGCGACTGCATGTCAGCATTTCTGGAGTAAGCATTAAGACTTACTTCTGTGATAACGACAGGACATCTGCATCAGACCAAGTAACAATGAATTTTTATGCTAGTGGATGAAACACCAGGAATGAATAGTGTGCGCTATTTAGCAGGTCAGCGCCAATGTAAAGAAACATCTCAATAGCGATTTGGCGATAAATATTTCGGAAATTATTATATTCAAGCGGTTTTTGTTGGTTCGTTCGTGCAAAGCAAGAAATGTCTGATGTGTTCCAGAAATTTCAGAAACTCTTCTTGCATTTGTTTAGGTTGCAGACACCTTTACTAACAAAATATAATTGATACATTGAAACATTTTGCAACTAAAACAGAACAATAGTTCTGCATATTAATATTTCAAAACGATATAATTTCCTTTCTTGAATTTATTTGGTATTTTATTGCAGTATTCGGTAGTTCTCTGCACCAACCTTTAATGTAAACCCCTATGCTATTTGTTCGTAATCGACTTTTGAGAGAACGTGGTTTTTCTTGGCCACGCTTACAGATAATATACTATATGTAACATTTTCAGGTCTTTTTTAACTTCCATGTAAGAAAAACATGATTTGCGTGATCCAACATTAAATCACATTTTCTCAAAATGAAATTAACCAAATACATTTAAACTAAAATTTACAAGTCTAAAAAATTAGACTTACATTATCATTTCAAGAGTTTTGAGTAGGTAACCTACAGGACAAACTTGTACAGTATATTCATAAATATGTAAATAAAGAAGGCCTACGTGAGTGCTAAGCCACCCCCGATCCTAAAATCACTGAATATGGTACTGCTTGTAATGTTGCCATGTAAGAACATAGAATTACTTTTCAAAGTGTTTGTAACCTCAATCAGTTTCTGCAAGCTCGTAAGAATGGTGTACATTATTTTACCAATTTGTGACCATTTCCCATAGGCCGAACCGTTTCGCGAAGTAGTTTTTTTGATAATAGCACATTCTACTGTCAACTTTCTAAGCTTTTGTAGTGTGTTTGTAATTCAAAAGTATAAAGAAGATAAAGTTATGTTTACGTATCTTATAACCAAGCTTTTTTATACAAATTACCAATACATACGTATTTATAACATACGAACTTAGCCTAATGTAGCAAATATTATCTGCTTCTCGAGAGTCACGAGAGCACGAGGTCAAAAACCGCGTACTTGCAGCAGATATTTTGAAACTTCATATAACGTTAAAGTGCAGAAACATTTGTGACTACTGAACTAGAAATCATGCAAGTGTTTGTTGTTAATTTTCAAATTTTTGTGTTAGGTTTAAAATTAAACTGCTTAACCTATTCTACGATTAGGCATCGTCTTTGTTGTCACTTAAAGCGCATATATTTCGATTTATGCGATTACAAAACGTAGATAAGAAACTTACAAAAATGTGGAATCTATTTAACTCGAGCACAGGTTAAAGATAAGTGTTTAAGAATTTCTACGAGCCAATCTGACAATTCAAAAGTTGTCATTCTCGAAAATTCAAGAAACTGAGAAACTTCCGTCAGTCACAAACACTACGACTGCTGTTTATCACATTTTAGTTTACATTTATAAATAAAATACGATTTTTATTGTAGCCTATACAGCAAATCCAAAATGGTAAGGTGTCAAGCGGTGTGTGTGCAAACGTCACTAGCAGACTTCTTTCTCTTCGCAACTCCTCCTCGACCACTAGAACATCGAGGCATGATCTAAGTGACCTCGGCACATTTTCACCGGACGAATGGAACACCACTGTGTTTCCAGCGAATAGAACGCGAAAGAGACGAAAGGACAAAATAAAGAAGCCGAGTGGAACGTGGTGCTGTTTTTTGCGAGAAGCGCTGAATTTGTTGTGTGACGAAATTGTAATAATATTAATAATAAAGGCAATATGAGTAAACTAATTGTCTTTGTCGTGCAATGATGACACTGCGAAGCTAACTGGCGTACGTTTATTTCTTGTTAATTGGTGAATTACGATGTCCGGCTTCTGAACGGAGATCACATCTCTCACGACGTCTGGTGCAATAGATACAGCTGGTACGCATGTATCTTTACTGCCTTCGTTGCACAGAGACTAGCGCGTATCTCTGGTTGATGAGCGAGTGCACACCAGTCATGATATGTGTCAGCTCTGGTCTGATCGCAAGCAGTACCTCCTATGTGATGCATATTCTCCCGCAAATACAAAGCACATAACAAACACACGAGTGTCACAAATACACACATTTTTGTGCAATGTCAGCGATGAAACTGTAGAATATTATATGAAAAGGGAATTATTGTTCCTTGTTACTAAACTTCCCTTTGGTAACTTCGTTGATAAGTGGTCATTTCAGCCCGAATGTGAAATTTCGGCTACGTGATATTCGATATTTTCCACGGCATTGAATATACCCAGGTCTGGATGGCTGTTTTAATACGGCTTGTCCTGTTTCTCGAAAGTAGTATTTTAAACATTTTTCTAGCAATAAATGGCTAAAAGAATTCATACGCTGATACTTAAATTATGTGTATTTATTAAAATTTCCACATAAGCTTCGCGAATTAAAATTTTCTTAGTGCGGGCATGTTTCACGGAATGAATGTTCTATTAAATAATAATTTATTAAAAAAAATTAAGCCACTGAAAGTGAATGGTAAAGTTTGTGACTTTCCAGACATATAAAATGTGTCATAAAATTTATGCATGCACTTAATTCTATAAGGGGGTGTATTTTAAAAGTAATTAGTGTTAAAGTTTTGTGAAGATAATTTCAATTTTAATATTACTTTTTACAAAAATTATTCATGCTATTTGAAGGATATATTCATAAATTGTAAATTTATCCTTTAAATATTATTAGTGATGGCAGGTAATATTAACTGGAAAATATTGTGTTACACCTCTTTTAGTGGCTTCTGTAAGACTAGTTCTGAAACATAGTACCGGCAAAAAAATTAGGCCTAACTTTAAAAATTATCTGTCTTAAAAATATGAATTTTATTTTTAAAAAAGTAGAAACCAGCGTTAGAAATTATAATAAGACTTATACAACTCGAACAGTTAGATACATGTTATTTCAAATACATGTGGGCATTACATTTGCACACAGTTCTGCTATTGCTTACGCCATACCTCAAACCAAATGCTAAATGCTATTCTAATAAATGCCTTTAGTGAAACTATTTAACAGTTTCACCAACACTAGATTATTTTTAATTCGAATTCAAACATTACATTTAACAACAGATAAACAACAAATTCTGATTTAAGATTACTCTGATAACATAAAAAGAAAACTGTTCCTCTACTTAACATTGGTGTCTTACCTTATGAACATTATTTGTATCACTGTATATATTTACCACTTATCAAACAACTGCATATCGTATCACTTAAAAGCAAACAGATATTTCCCTATAACAATATTTGTATAGTTCCCTAGCAGGAAGCACTCGGCCTTGATTTCAGACCATATCAAATATATTTACTCAACTACAGTTCACTTGCACACTACCATAACATCTCCTCAGTTAACAAACGTGACTACTTGAATCTCTCTCCAAGCTTCAAACACTTCATACTATTCTTCGTTGGGCACACTTGAAGAGCCACAACGCGTTGCTGACACCTAGAAGAGTAGGCTAACGTTTTCTCGTGCAAGAATCATGGCGAGATATTAGTACAACAATCACATTGAATCCAGTCGTGGATCTTGGTGAGGTTTAGTTTCACCAATTTGTCAATTTGAAATACAGAAAAAAATATCAAAATCAAATTTAAAAAAAAAAGAGAATGAAAATACGTAAGTTCTTCTGCATTTTTTCTACCTATAGGGGCGTGTAAAATTCACGTTGTTATTCTGAGACAGAATATACTCCACTGACGTGTGCATAGCAGAGCACAATCTGCGACTACGTTTTCGACGAGCCTCTATGTGACAGCATTGACATGTGTGGCCAATTGTCAGGAGGTACGTCACTCTACTGTGGAGCTGCAGCGTTCTCCGTGGCACGTCGCGACATTAAAGACCAATGTGAGGCATGCCAGCCATGTGGAGTCTTTGTCTGCTGTCTATAAATATAACGTGAACTTTGCATGTCACTGTCTTTCTGTCAACGACGTGCAGAGCCATCATATTGAATTCGATGTTGTGACTAATTTGTTAAGATATCATTATAATGTACGTTAGTAAAGTTTTATAAACGTGTACGTAAGACAAGGCATAGATGAGTGAGCAGGGTTTGAGTGATGTAGTGACGTGTTAGATTGAACACTCGTCCTCATAGGAGTCACATGTGAAGTGAGGGAAGAGGATCACAGCACGTCCCCGCTCCACATACACTTACGGGCGTTCCAGAGGGCAAAACCCATAATTATATATTTGCTTGAAATAGTGTTAGTTTTATAGACGTTACTTGCAAGTATAGTTTCCTCTTACAAAAAAATTCTAGCTCAGCCAGTTTTCCCAGAATAACATTTCAAAGTAAACATTTGCATGTTTTTACTTCATGTACCCACGAAAACCAATTAATATAATGAAACGAAGTAATTCACAGCGAAAGTACATAAACGTGCTAGGGCTTCAGGTTTATAAAATCCCATTCAAAAATGTATTGTGTTTTTAAAAAATATCTGAAATTTGGAATATTTTCGCAACTTTTGGAAAAATGGTTTAGAACAAAAATATTTTGTATTTGATTTTTACCTACTTGAATCCCTAGTCCGTGACATGTACTTTCACTGTGTATTATTTAGTTTTATTATATTAATTGGTTTGTCGGGGTGTGTGTGAAGTATATACGTGCATATGTTGACTTTAAAATGCCGTTATGCTATAACTGGCTGAGCTATTTTTTGAACGAGAAAATACACTCCCATGTAACGTCTACAAAACCAACACTGTTTCATAAAAATATAAAATAACGTGTTTTTCCCTCTTGAACGCCCTTAATTTAGCACAAAGTGCCACTACTGCAGCGCAACTCACTCAAACAGTGACTGATCATTTCCCTTCCACAAATTGCCCAAGCTAATGTTTCATCAAGTGCTCTTTACATAATTTTTTTGTAAAATAATAAAATCATTAACAAACCTCATGATGGTGACAGTCAAATAAGATAGCAATGAAACAACACACTAATATAATATATTTTTGCTAACGTACATTTTCTGGGCACGTCTGGTATTTTCCGAATGTTCAAGTTCAAACTCGCTGCAAAGTAAAAACCGCAGATGGGTCATCGCCCAGTGACAATTAATCAGCAGTCTTCAAGACGATTGCAAAGATTCAATTTGTTGTTATTTCCAGCAACACTCGCAGATTCCTGCCAGAGAACACACTCGCCTAGTCTGCTGATAAGTGTCACATATCGAGTAAACAGCTACATGTAATGTTACAAGTCAAAACAAGAAAATACAAACCAATCCCTATATGGACCAAACATTATATATTAGTGTACAAATAAACAAGGAGGTAATATTGCTTCAGCTACATATATCAATCTCTTCACGATTTCCAGGTTGCAAACTTATGTATTGTAGTTTTTGGAGGGTACAGTGCAATTGTTGTAACATTTATAAATTAAAATCAGTCTCATATTCTAAGAGAGCTTTACTAAATCATTTTTCCTCAATAACTCGGTCACCGCATCTGTTAATACGTTAACTTTTATGCGAGTGAAAACATTTTTCCAAAAGTTGCGAAAATATTCCAAATTTCAGAAATTCCTGCCAGAGAACTCACTCGCCTAGTCTGCTGATTTATTTGGGTAAAACAACTGTTTGAGGCGGAATGCTACAGTAACATACGTTACGCCCGGTAATTGACCGCTTTACTGTAAACTGCATATTTGGCACCACGAATATTGAAAAATATTTTACTCATGCAAACTGTGCTTATGATACATTTACATTCCAACGAAGTTAATTTCGTATACATACAAAAAGTAATTGTATTAGTTTCAGTTCAAAATTCATCTGTAATATATTTTATGCATACTTCAAAATTATGTAGCAAAATGTGTCTGCGTTTCTTTGCATTAAAATGTAATTTTAAATATTAAAAAAATTACACAGCACAAATTATTATTTCATTTTCGATTCGATATAGATAATTCGTAATAGTCATGAAATTTGCGCGGTTTTGTTTTTCCAAGATAACTCTAAGACAATTATCACTGTTGAAACATAATTAGTCACTAATATCATATGCACGAGTAGTTTTTTTTTTTTCAATACAGAATTTTCTTCCTTTTGTGTTTTCAAATTTTCGTTTCAGTAAAAATCTTTTTTCATAGGTTAACTGTAAATATGTTTTGTTACTAAAGTTTAAAGCATATCTACAACAGTCTGAGCATATCTGCATAATTACTGCTAAAAATAGGACCGAGTTTGTGGAATAGTATTTTGTAAAATTGTTAATAATGGGTGTAGGATATGTTTTTTTTTCTGAACAGTAAGTGTATTCGTAAACGAGCAAAACCATAGAACTGTCTGAGGTACGAATACGAATTTGGCACATTAAACAGCTACACAAATGTCCATACAGGAAATCAAATTACCTTGCTTAGACTCACACAAACATTTAACTATTAAGTTTTTAAACTTTTCTACTATACAGTAACACAAGTGAAAATCATTACATTTTTCACAAATACCGACAAACAATATACTCGACATTAAATTATATAGCATTTCTATATCTCATTCGAAATTTCAGAGGTAGTGATAGGTAAGTTTGAATACAGGTTTTGGTTTGGTATCAAGCAACATATGACATGGTCATTGTCGTATCTGTGAACAACTTTCCCATACACGAACTGCAATCAATTGCCATTTTTGTCTGTCTGTCCTGACTAAACATTTACTCATAACTGGAAGTACTGTACTGTAGGAATACTAGCACTCAACTTTAACTGTTTATTCTCAACGCAAATCGTCCATCACTTGTTACGCAAAAGATTTAACCATAAGTTACTTTTATTTGATCAAAGAAATGAAAAAGGATTGAGGAGTAAACAGAAGATGCATTATAAATTGAGCACTTATCCAGAATTGGAAAGTTCGAAAACCTGTCCAGACATGCTGAAAATTTGAAACAAATAGTGACTGCGACTTTTAAATTAAGTTAACAGTAGGCTACCAAAAATTGGGATGGCTTGGTGCATTTCTAATAAATTATTTTGGCAGTTATGAGTAAACTTATGCAAAACGAACTTATAATATTTACAGCCAATACATAAAGAAAAATAGTTTGTAAAATACATGACGTGAAAGAAATTTAAGGCAACAAATGCTATGTAATTTTATTTCTATGCATGTTTAAAAAAATGTGTTTTTTAATTGTTGCCTTATTATTTCTCCGTAGTTGTTTGTACATTAAATTAGCATTGTGTCGATGTCTGTAACAGAGTATGTAGTACAATAAGCATTGTCTGGCAGGGACAATTATGATAACAATTCCCTTCGAGCTTCTCTTGGACTAGACGCGTCTCTTGCTGCGACTGTTGCATGACGCAGAGTACTTGAACCAGCGACCCACTGAACAGTACTGCCGCTTGAACTAGAGTTTTCTCAGTGCTGTAAAGTGTCGATAAACGCAGCACAATACTGTTGATCACGAGATATCTGAAATGCACATGTTAGATAGGTGGCCAGATATGAGAACAAGGAAGCAAACGAGTACAGAACAATAACTGACGTACCTTGCATCAGCTTCTAGGTCGACAGATTCACATGCAATCAGTGCACAATAACAGCCCGCAACCTGTTGTTGTTTGGTCTCTAGATATAAGGTGTTCCAGAAAGAATAGCACAATTAAACTGCGTGTCCACTTTACGTCTGGAAGTGTGACAACTGTTTAATTTGAACAAATGCTACGAGAACTTTTCCAATAAACGATTGTGATTAATAATTCATTATGTTAGAGGTTCGTCATTAAAACCTAGATCACTACAATTATCAGTCATATTGAATACTGCATTCTTTTTGGCACACCATTCCTATTTCAATAAAGTGTATGAAATGTTACATCATACTACATAGTTGTGAACCAATGAATTTCTCTTTGTCAAATATCATCACAATTTTCTCCCGTTAATGACAAATGGTTGTTTGTTCTCGTTTCCTTGAATATTTAAAAATCATTTTTCCAAGAGTAAGTTACAAATGAAAATATTCTTCTTGTGTAACACTAGAATATGACAGTCTTACTATGCGTTTGTACAAAAGGAAGGACGTTGTTGAGACTCACGTAAAGCAGTGTAGAACTCATATTTGCATCGTATCTTACATCTGTCTAGTACGTCTCCACCACACAGTTCAGACAGGAGAAAGGAAGGACAAGAAACTTGGTAGTTAGTGGCTAGGTGTGTGCAACAGCGACGACAGGAGGGTCAGCGAGCGTACAGGACTGTACGTGCTACACTGAAACTACATAATGCACATGTTACAAGCATCAATCATTCACATGTATATAACAGCAGAGTATTGTCTATATCTGGCTTGTGTTTCTTCCACTCGTTAAGTTACTCGGACCATATCCATAGAGCGAGCCGTGAGTTGCTATGGTCCTCGATTGCTTCACACACAGAGTCGTGCACGAACTGCGAGCAAACGCTGTGTGTCAGGTTGCAGTACTCCTCCAACAACTCTATCTACCTAACCTTGCTGGGAAGTACACATATAAGATACAAACACCACGGCGTTACACTTCATCACGAGCTTCAAAACACGAAAACATGCACAAACCACAAGAAATTACAAAGAAAACACGCGATTTGTGGTCACGAACATTGACCCAAAGAGAGTCAGAATGGATCTCATATGGAGAACATGCCACAATGACAGACGCTGCTGATAGCAGTTTGCTCCGAGTTTTGCTGGAACCACAATACTGCGACGGACGCGACGCGACGGTAGCGCCGCGAATAACAAAACTTACCAGCCGATCAGCGTCACAAGATTTATGTAACGTCAGCGCGATAAATACGACGATAATGCTACAAAATGGAATTTAATTTTGTGCCCAATTGTTGGTGAAACTGGTGAGTTGGCAATTGTTGATTTTAAGCCAACATAAGATTTTTGTTTCTTATTGTAAGTAAATCATAACCTTTTAAAGTAAACTTGTTCTTGTGACTTTATTTTCACATTTGAGAATGCCAGTGGGTATTTAAAATATATTACCATACTATTTTTCACAATAACGAGATTTTTTAGTGTCGCATCGTGCCCTTCGCGTCACGTCTGTCACGCTATTGTAATTCCAGTATTACTGCTAATAGAGCAGCAAGTTGGCAACCCTTCATACACAACAGTCTACAACAGCAAAATTATATAATGAAGATCTTGTTTACATATCGACATTTAAATTTTTACTACATAGAATGACATACAACATAATACATACTCAAGTACTGAATGTAGCAAAGCATAATTACACTTATATTTTTCTTCAAACACATAATCATTAGAAACAGTAGTTTTAACATCAGCGAAATTTACTTTTGTGCTCGCTATTCTCCAAATTAACCATCGATGTGTTGAAAACAATGATAATCCTGTCAGACAGTATATCATGATGTACAAAAATTGCCTACAAAGATTTGCTGGCAGAATGTTTTGTCAGGGTTGTTTATTTCGTAATTGCTTTCTCATGCCTTGACTTTTCTTTGTTTTGTTGGATGCAGTGCTTCATTGCTTACTGTTAGTAGCAACAATTAAGTGTTAGATGTTAAGCGTTGCTGCTGTTAGAATCGAGTGTTGTCCGTGAAGCACGAAGGCAAGATTTATTTGAAACTCGCATGTGGCAGTACATAGGAGGGACTCTCAAGTACGCACTATTTAGGAGCTAGAGAACATATTCTTACCCATTGTTTGCAATGAACAATTAGCAAGCCTCTCGACATATTTACACAATTTTGGAACATGTCTATGAGAAAGGAAGTTTTTTTGAAGACAAACGTCTGTATGGCAAACGCAGAGTGAGTGGGTATCTATAGATATATGACGTATTCATTTTACACTAATGAAATCCTCACAATTGAGTGTATGGCTTGTGTAAATTTTGAGTTTTGGCATAAGCTACAATACCTATATTTATCAGGACAATATAATCATACACTATGCACAGAGCATACTGTAGGTTTATAGACATTATTTTATGAAAGAATATTTGCTAGTTTTTTTAGAGAGTTGAAATGTAAGTGTTTGATGTTTACAATATTGCGCTTTCTATGGGTATGTATAATAGAATAGATAGAAATGTTTTCGAAAATAGCCAGTTGTCTAATCTCATTAAGTGATAAACATACCTAATTCACTATTTCCTTTGACTTTATTACCTCAGATAACATTAAATATTGTGTGTCATTATCTCTCTGCTGATACACTCGCCTCAATTATAACGTCTTTACGTTTATAGACATGCTACAAAGAGGTGACATATGAAATATATGAGTAGCCAATTTCCAATCATACTTCTCAGAATGCTTGTTTCTAACCGAGAATCACTCATGGACCTTCAAAACGTGAGGAAAGCGTGAGATAATAATGTGTCAAGAAATGTAAGGTTTGTGCAAACATCTCCGGCACACATTTAACTGTGAGAGAATGACACAAGTAAGGTAGAGAAACCATGCACGAAAGTCGATAAAGAGAGATCATATGGGAAAAAATTGCTAGAGTCCCTCGAACATTATGTAAATGTTAGGCACTCTCGATACACTCATGAAAAGACAGAAGATAAAATCACTGCATAAGATATTTATAACAAGAAGCCAAACTTAGAGAATGTGTACTGGGACTCTAATGGTATGCTAGTATGCAGACAAGTACGTGATAGACTGTCAGAACCTTTCTATGGGAAAATTGTCAACTGCATTAACGTAATTAATACGTGGAAGTAGTATGTTGGTCGTCTAAGCAAGAGTTAATGTCACAACGGAATGTTCTACTTCGGACTCATAGCCATACGAAACTTCACCTCTCCTGTAAGAGAAACCTCGATAACTCAACTTACTGTTCACGCAACAAAGTCGGCGATATATCTCGCAGCCACAAATGTCCCTGTTTTCACGAAACACTTCACCAAAATTTTCGTCTTGAAGATTCACTGCATTCAATAGAATAATATTACCAAAACATTTCAGTTAGAAGTACTGATGTTATGTCATAAACGAATTTCTAATAATGAAAGAAAAGTAACTTTTGGCTGTTGAGTCATCACTTCATGAAGGAAAATGGTGCGATTCGTGCCATCCT
Source organism: Medauroidea extradentata (assembly GCA_003012365.1). Lineage (NCBI taxonomy): Eukaryota > Metazoa > Arthropoda > Insecta > Phasmatodea > Phasmatidae > Medauroidea > Medauroidea extradentata. The sequence continues at coordinate 37,729 of PNEQ01134203.1, read as the reverse complement.
TGATCAATTATTGTCAGTGAAGAATGACAAGTGGTTAAGTTTTCAGAATGAAAGTGTGTTCTGTGAAAGCCAGTGAGCCGGTATGTAGCGCGCAGCAGTGATACCACTTTGATTTTTTTCCAGTGCAGCAGTTTACAGGTTTTGCAATTAACCCATAGTAATAACTCACCAACCAAAAATAATTACAGTGGACAAACAAACCATTTAGTATTTAGTGAAATATCTTCTATAGCTCGTGGATAAGGTTTCGCATTTTTATGTGAAAATTACCTTTTCATCATTTTCACAAATCTTCTAAAATTCATGTACTTATTCATGAGTCATGTTAGAGATCTTGAAGTGTCTTATGACATATTTTTGCTTAGCTTTGTCATATCTGAAGGCGAGTTAGTTTTCGTAATGAGTAAAATGCAGTAACAGTAAAATGTTGACTCAAGCTTGTCATTCTGCAAATACTGTAGCACAGGATACAAATATAATACATTAACTGTAAAGTTTAAGATAATTAGCTAGCGATTTGATAATGGGATCTTTATCAAATACGAACTTTACTAACTTTGGGGTATATTCATATGTGGACTGGAGATAGTTGGTGTCACTAAGTATCAATACAATTTCGAAGAAATTCTTATTATTAAGTAGGGTACAGATGTTGCATTCACTTGTTATCGATACAAATGATTTGATAGAGAGCTCGTGAAAGTTTGTCCCCTTATACTCACATTGCCAGATGTATCTTCTTACGTCTGTCCAATATGAACACGAATATGTTGGAGCAATACTAATTTTTCCAGGTGCGGAGGTGTCAATTCTAGCTTTACCTTCGGCAACAAAAAAAAACACTGCACGCACAGAAATACAATCCCAGTACACGTGAATTAGCTACGCCAGAAGTTGTATACCTGAGAAATGCTTCACCTAGTGTAATGACAAGAGGAGACAGATGTTGCAGCAAGAGCTGGCGTTCGATGGACGGATAGAATACTAGCAAGTATTTACATAACGCTGTAAAGAGAAACAATCTGTTGACGAATGTGAAACTCTTAGCCGAAATGTCAGAAGGAGCTATGTTTCTTGACCCTAGTTGTGGCTTTATTTCATTAGTTTCAAATGTTTTGCTGGTATTACATGCTTGAGGCTAATTCTATTAAAGTTCAGCAAGATACAAAAATTCCATTATTTTATTTTTAAAGTCTTTAATTCACAAGTTATGGAGCTAACTCTCTTATTAAAAGATATCCAATATCTCACATACAGTAATTATACTATAGACCATCCCAACCTTAAATTGCCGTACAGGGCTTATGGTGCGCGCAGCCGCGTTACAAAGTTCTGGAGATATACTAATTATTAATTTTGAGTACTAGAATACTATACTTTAAATTTTTTAAATTGATGCCATTGTAATTGATATAAGATTAAGCTTCAAAATATGTATATAAACACATTTTATGTATCACTTTTAAATATGAAACAGTTCACATACTCCACTGGTATAAATTCAATAGAATATTAGTTATAGTAATAGGCAATACGTAAGCAAATAATTATTATCACAAAGAATACGTATTAATATGGCTACTTCCGATAAAACATGATATTTCGTCCATATGAGAAGTGTCTGTCTGAAGACAAGAATGTTTAAATTCGTTCTACTATGACTATATTGTTCTTTCAAGACAAAAACATTAAGCTGAAGCTGATTATATAATTAACAAAATTTTCGTCAATGAGCTAACTAGCCGAAACCAAGTAGTTTTTGTCTTGGAAAAAAAATTGAAGACAGTAAAAACTTTGCAAACAAACTGGGGGCGATATATTTTTTGCATTTGCTCTAGTTTAAGTTTTTGATTGATCTATTAATTTCATCCTACTGACCATAGTTGACTACATACACAGCATAACAACAATTAACATTACGTAGAATTCTCGCAACATTTTTTAGTACTAAAAATCTAATTTTGTATGAGTACATTCGTCCCTCCCAGAATATGATGTCATATCTTAAGGAAGTCTCAAACATAGAATTACATATCATTTTCGTGTCTTCTTTATATAAAACTATTTTTAAATTTCTGAGAACGGAACATTCCGATGCCAATTTTTTGCTTATCATATTTATATGTTTTGTCCAGTTTAACTCATAATCTTATGTAAACGCCCAGAAATTTGTCGTTATATGTTATATAAACACAAATGTCTAGCCTATATTGTGTATTTCAATATTTAATTGAACCGAGTTATTACCCTCATTGTTCCTTAGAATGAAATTTTTATGTGTTTTAAGTAAATCTAATATTAATAAATAAACTATAATAATAGCAGTTAATCTATCGCACATGCCCTTATATTTATTTAGGAAAATTTTTGTTGCCTTTGATTTTCGGTTTCAAATTTGCAGGTTAGCCAATTGTACCAGGTTGCAGTTGTTTCTTCCTAAGAGCATAAATGATTCGCTTGGAACAGCTGGTTACACTTCCTTAATTGCGTTAATACTACGTATGTGAGAAATACTGGAATATGTTCAACCAATATTTCGTTCCCTCCCTCGCAGCATATCAATAATATGTCTTTTTAAAAGTCTTACCCTCCATTTAAATTAATGTTAGCAAAAAAAAAAACACATTAACGAAATTCTTGATCCGAAATCTGTCACTGAACACAACAAACCACGTGGCCGCGAAACACGGGTGCACTCTCTGACTAGTTTAAGATAAGGGACGGAATAAAATCTGCTGACTATAGGAAGACTGTATGTTATCTACTATCCTACCATTACATTACCTCACAGTCAGTAAAGATAACGGAACTTCGAGCGCCCGTCAGATGTCTTGGTTTGACGGATGAGTGTGTCGACCTAATACGCAACAAATTTCACACTATTCACAAGAGAAAGGTTAAAGCAATTGTAGTGGCGTTACTCACTTTGAACAACTTTCTCGCTTTCATCCCCTATCTAACTTCAAAAATAAAAACGTTTCTCACGGACCAAGTTTTTAACGTTTCTTTCTGTAATGAAATGCACACAAAGTTAGAAAAAAATTTTCTACGCATTTAATAAAGACCATTTTAGTTCTTATTTTTTCTTGACGTCCAGATGAATGAAATTATGAGCCATAAAAATTTAAATTTAAATTTTTATTAGTTCTGAAGTTATGATGTTATACATTTAATCATGCAGGACGACAGTATAGGTACAAAGTTTTTGTTTTCGAATATTTAAAACCCCTTACTATAATGCAAATGATGAAGCGATGTGCGTTTCGATGCTGATGTACGATATGCAAAAATTTAAGATCAAAGATACAATATAAAATTTGTGGAGTTTTGTCAACAGCGCGCGTCGAAACAATGACTTTGCTTAAGAAGTTACCGTGCGTTGAATATAGAGAGCGAAAGCCCACATAATTCTGTACTGCAATCTAAGCATGAGCCGCTCTATAGGATTAAACTTATTAAATTTGTCAAACCTCATATGTATTATTCATCATTTAGAGCATGTGATGTTATAACTTCCTACAAAATTTAATAGAATGCACATATATGAGAATAGAAATTAAAACTTTGCTCATCATGAAAGTTCTGATTGCTGAGATTTAATTTGACTGTTGTATTATAAATTTTCAGGCATATAAATACTTTCAGGCTTTTAGATTATTTCACGGAAATATATTACAGGTATTTAAACTGTCATTTATTCGCGCATAGTGTTTTCTGTTTATCATTCCATTTCACTTGATTGAGCTATAAATTGAACACCAATATGGCACTTAAATTATTTACCTTACTCATACTAGTTTAGAGTTGCATGAAATATTCTTACACTTGTGGAACATTCTTACACTTGAATACATTCTATTTCAAGCCAAATACTATCCGCCATAGTTATACAGTTTATGTGTAGTTAGAAGGTGTTAAAATAAAATTAGTGTGCTTAGTTAAGTAATAAGGTGTAATGCATACTTGGTCACATGATACTGTGATGCAGATTTTCCCGAAATTAATTTCAGTTCATACAACGTAACTTTAATTAGGCAGTGCACATTCAGAAAATGAAAAAAAAAAAAAAAAAAAA
>PNEQ01134203.1:16480-33554 GCA_003012365.1 Medauroidea extradentata | reverse complement strand
AAAGAGTGGAAGTTTCCAGGAATGGGAAGAAAGAAAGCATTTATAAAATGACTTGACCGGGTGTTCCTCGAATAACTAGGTGTCAGCTTGTAAGGCGCTAAGAATGGAACTTTGACCACGTACTCCTCTGTGCAACGAAATAATGTAATCCGAGGATAGTCAATGCCTCGTTTGTAAGAGTGTAGCCCTTTAAAACAGGAAAGTTGTCATGAATGTGAGGAAACAACTAGAAATTTTCATGGATGGATAAAACTAAAAGAGAAAAACACAAAAGTTCCCAGTGAGCATCAAGTGACATAAAATGTTCATTATGGGGAGTAAAAATATACTACAGAACTAATACTAGTGTTAGGAACAAATGGAACTCTTCCACTTGCTAGGCGAGTTAATTGTTTAGCTCGAGCCGGGTTTCGACTGGGACTGTTTCCTTTGTTGCTGCTGAAGCTGTGACCTAGTCTCTTGCACGGCTGCCACTAAAGTCCTCACAGCTTCTTCGTGACCCTCGAAGCTGTCCGCTTTCTTGAGAGGGCCCGGCTCTGTGGACATATCCACTCGGGTATCTCCGGTTTCCGACTGGGTCGCTACATCCAAGGCTCCTCTCAGAGATCTGGCATCTCCTCCACCGCGCTTCTTCGGCGGGAACGTCTCCCACGACCGTTGCTTCTGTACGGACCGTGTCCTCGCCGACCTGTTGCCGCCGATCACGACGACCAGAGTCTTTCGGTCGCCCATGTCCACCGACGATCTTCGGCTGTTCACGGACGCCGAACTGAGTGCCAGACTCTCGCACGAAATATTTTGGCGTCTCGTGCGATCGTCCGGCGGGCGCTCGTTGTTCGCATAGAAAACGCTGTCCTCGGTGTCGGAGGCGGCGTACATGCGGACTACTTTGCCGGTGTCCCTGTGGTGTCGGTGTGGTGAGGTGGGAGTGCTGGCAGCAGTGCTCGGGTCTTGATGCACCATGGCTCGTACACTCTGCTTCGGTATCGCACCAGTCGACACATCCGCCATGGGTGATGTGGTTGCCTCCGAGATCCTCTGATAGTCGCTCTCCTCCGCGGACTTTTCGGCACGACCTAACATTGCTGAGCGCGCCATCATGTGGTGCAGTTTTTCTCGTAGGTGGTTCTCGAGGCGCTCGCGCACCTCCATGCAAGCCGCCGAAGAAATGAGGTCTAGGCTGTCGTGTTGGGGCTGGGGGCGACGCACACTGCTCGGGGGCGGTGCTGGTATGTGGTGATGCATCGCAGCCTCCGTCGACGTCTCGAGGTCTCGCTGGCCGAGCACCTTGCCACTGATCGTGTGATACAACGACGCCACTTTGGATGACGGCTCTCTCGACGTGGCGGGCAGTCGACCTCCCGAACCGTCACCTTTGCCTGCAAACAATGGATTGCCGACACCAGGTGAGTACTTAACTGCTATGACTTGACAGCGACGTGATATGAGTATGGAGACACTTACACTGTACTGTAACCTATGTCTATATTTTGATTGTAGTTGAATATGTAAGCCTTTTCCATTGGAAATGTTTTATAGTACCTAGTTCTTAACCTTTATATAAATTTATTGGTTAATTTTAATGGTTTGAAATATTAACTCATAAGCTGTTTAATACATTTTTTAATGTTTAAGAAAACAACATTTGTAAATAGGCAAAACTGGCATATCCCAGCGTAAATTCCTTTTCAGTTAAGTTTACGTGTGTGCTAGCTGTTAACGTGTTCACTTAAGCAAGTTATAAAACATTTACCTAACAGAATTGTGTTTAATTGTTTTAATTAACATTTGTTTACTGACCTTATAAATATGTAGCAACTTATTTTCGAATTCTGAACGGCAGCTTTCTCATTGTTGCGTACTTAAATATTCTATATTACCATATGGTATACTTGTCTGGAAAAATGTCAAAATTGTTGGTAAAAACATTATAAAACAGAGTTGCAGTCCTCAAAAACATATACATAACATTGAAACTTGTATCCCTAGATCTGTTAAACACTCGGAATAGTTTGCTGCTATTAAATGGATGACATGTTCTATAGTTTTATCTTAACTAAATTTACTTAAGGTTTGCTCAGAGTTATTGTAATTTTTGTAGTTGGCTTTAAATAATTTATGTTAGTGCTTTGTATTTATATTTCCTTTTTTTAAAATACATACTTCTTTACTTTGAAAATCACAAGGCGATACTTAATATTGTAAACTCTGTTCATAATCTGTGTATTATCATTACTTTCACTTAAGTTTTAATTTTAAAACGAACTGCTCTGTGTGTTATATTTCACAGCAGTCGCTTATCTGCCCTATTCACACTTCTCACAATACTTATTTCTTGTGTTTGCTTCATTTTAAGTTAGTAACTCACTTAGCAGACCACTTTCTGATTTATTTGACTTCATAAAACTGTTCTGCTTAGTAGGTCAGTTTGCCTTATTTTCCGTTTCGTTTCTGCTTCATTTTCACCAGGAATCTGCTGAATGAACGTTGTGAGCCGAGTAAACTCGCTGACCTGCAGCAACGTAGGTCATGTTTTCCTTGTGCGAAAATCACGAGTGTCTTCGTCGGGAATAGGATCCAGAATATTTCTGATGATAGATGAGTGATCTGATAATTGCTGTGCCTGGAATGATACACACACCAAGATTTTCTCAAGTTTAGTTCTGTTTTTTCGCACTGAACTTCTGCTTAGTCAGACAGCATTAATTATTCGTCACTGCTATGGAAATATCATTTTTAGACACTTACCATTAGAACTGTCAAGTACAAAATGTGTCACCTATCTTTTCGCTGTAGTAAACCATTAAAAGTTAAAGGTTCAAATGTTGACCCTACTGAAATCAATTGTGTAGTTTTTATTCACTAACTACTTAAATTTGCAACTGAAATGGCATCTTTGAGGGCTATTTTAGCATTGATTTCCAAATTCGCAACTTAATATTTGTAGTTTTGTCCATATATGATCATAACTTCATTCTTTACCAAATAGGTTCTGCATTCGTCCTTTATCAGCGTCGCAAGGATATCATATAACATTATTAATTGCGAATGAATTACACACCGGAGTCGACGAGTGGTGGAAGGTTCGCGCGATGTGTAAGAAACACGATGCAAGGCAGGAGGACGACGAAGAAGCGTGAGTGAAGGAGGTAGAGAAGGCTAATCCATTAGCTGTTTGTGGTAAAGAAGACACCCCGCTGTGAGAAGTGAAGGTCACATCAGGGTACAAGGGTAAGGGAAAATGTTTCTTGCACTTCTCAAATCCAGGTTTTCTACGCCCATAGATAAGTTTTCTATACAATGTCTTGTTGTGAAAATTTAATATGTTACTTGTTGTGTTACAGATTATTTTTTCAAACAGAATCTACATAATTTTTTTGCTAAATATATCAATCCATTCTGCTGGGCAATTGGTAAATGTGTGCATCAAATGTGTTTTGTTCAATCCTCCTCAATGAATTTTTAATGGAGCTACGCTGATGACATTATGACTTATTATGCTTATGTTTCACTTATTCGTAATGTACATGTGAATGAAGTAGAAGCACAACTGAGAAATTTGCATTTAATCCTCTGGATAAGTATTAATAACGTTTTACACGGTACAACATTTCAATTAGACCAGATAAGTACCTTCTATAACATACCATTTAGGAATTAGGGAAGGATGATACTGTTTTTTAATATATCTTTCCTCTACTTGTAACCGTAGTTTAGAGTTATTCAACAATTGTGTAAGAGTCAGCGATACAAAACATTTACAAATTCGAGATACCATGTAATCAAAATATGGTAACAATTCCTTGTGTCTACTCGGTATACTTTAAATTCAACTCGAGAAGTGCTCATTTGATCAGATAATTATCCATACAGGTTTTCACATCCTTATTCTAGATACACTGACGCTATGGAAATGTAAAGGCCTCGTTTCGAAAATTCCACATAAAATAAAAAGGAGCATTAACAAAATTTTTTGATATATTCCCACCCTGTTGTCAATACCTCTCAAACCTAATACAATATCGTAGTGATTCCTCCTATGTATCTCTCAGACAATGTTCTAAAAACTTTCCGCAGGATTATTTTTCGAAGTTAAGCATTTTGAACTAGGCAAAAAGTTGCTAAATGTGATTTTAACATTCGGCATATTATCTCTTAAACCAGTTATGATTTTAAAATTATATTTTTGCTTGAACACAGCCAAAAAATTAGCTATTAAATTTCACCCAAGATCTAAAAAAAAATTCACATTTTTTCCTGCATTCAATGCTTAATACGTAATGTCTCTACGCAGAAAAGTTTGGTTTCCTTGCTGATAGGCGGACTCAACGCAAAATTAATTAAATGGTTTAAATTGCTGACATACAGAACTTGCCTGACGAAGTAAATACTTGCGTAAGATGCGAGAGGTTCTGTGCTCAAGTACTGGGTAAGGCATGAGTGGAAAGTTTGTCATTTTACATTATAATGTTGGATTTACAGTGGCGCCACGTGACATGGTAATGTCGCTGCAATGAAATCTGAGTGTTGCGACAGACACGCGAAACACATAAATAATAAATACTGTTAGAAGTTTATGATTGCATGTACGATTTGCAAGTGCAGGAGGCCCTGGTTTTATCATGTGTTTACAAAAATAGAGAAAGAACTAAAAGTATCAGTAATAATTTCTTCGGAAAATATTTCGTATTTTAATAATTCATGATACATCAATACTGCCTACAAAACAATTAATAACAACATACACAACAATGTTTATGTTTTCTGCGCTTATTTATCCAAAGCTACCAACAAAACATTGCTTCCGCAATTACGACAACAAAATACTTTCATTTAATTTCAAATGTTGTGCATGCGACGCGACAGAGTTAGAAATTTCTTATCATAAAAAAAAAATTGTCGTGTCCAAAATTCCGTTGCGTTTACGTCATATGATGGAGAAATATAATTGGTTATGTTGACATTCCTTCTCCTGAGATTGTTTCGACCACGATCTTAGAAAGACAGATTTTAACCGTTACTTATGCTCCCGAAGTAGACCAGTTGTCAAACTACTTCATGACCCGTTTTGCTCACACGACTACTGTGTATCACATACTACATATACAATAATTATAGTTTATTTTTGTAGTAAATGCTTAGTAAACTGAAACTTCAGGCCTACGTGTCTTTGTGTGGTCATTAAATATAAAAATTTATGAACAGTTATACATTTATGGAATTATCCTTTTACAATGATTTATGCGGTTTTTCCGACAAAATAAAATAGTTACTTTCTAAACAAATCAAATTATGTGTGAAAATGAAGCAAACACAGACACGATGTAGTCCAAAACATTGTGATTTTTCAACTTATTTAAACTTTAATTTTGGCAAAATTTAAAATTAATTCTTTGTTTTTGTAATGAAAAATTTGCTAATGTGTATCGTCATAAAAATTAATTCCACATAATATTCATACCACATGACCAGTACAACTTCAGTCACTTACTAGAATAACTGGAACGTACCAGAGTAAGCTGTCAGGACGAGTAGTTAAACATGTATTTCTAAAGGATCTACAAGTAGTGAATATTGATGTATATTACACATTACACCATTTGTTGAAAATACTTGCATATACACAAGTGTATAATTTTTATTACATTTTGTCTCACTTTAGTTATGTATTCTAGCAAAAAGTAAACCTTACATTGCACGATGAATTATGAATCGGGTAAAAGAGATGAGACCTACATTTGCTTGTATGGTCATATTCAGCTTGTGTGTGTGATATGCTGGGAATTGTTTATAAATAAAGCACTGCACTTTCAAAATTTGTGAATAATTTATTGAGTGTCAAGTTAAGTTAATAAATATTATTTTCCTGTTTTACTCAAACTTGCTACATATAACTTATTTAAATTTGGTAGTAAAATTCGTTACAATTTCTAAATGTGTGTGGAGCTGATATAAAATGCAGAAAGCCTAATGTATAGTAGGCTGAGGCAATGGGATATGAGTCGAGACCTACAAAATTCGCATTATTATTTGGTAACACGCTAGCATTCACTGTGCTATACACATACAAACACGTTTCGTGTTTTCAAAGGCAGCGGTCGTGTCATTTGACTGTGACTGCCCTACATATTACTTGTTACTCTATCGGAGAGCTTTTACTATTGGCCAGAAGATGTCTTCTGAGCGCGCCACGAAATTGTTTACTAATGCTAGACGTGGTACGAGCGTACATTAGTTTGTAGCGCAGCCTACCGTTAAAAAATAACGCGAATTTTGCAGGTTCCTATATATTAGGCATTTATTCATGGTATATTTATAGGCCTAAGTTGTAAATGTTGTACTGTTTGGTGGAATTCTCCCAAACTTTACCAACCAACCTAGGAGGTCCAGGAAGGGTAAACTAATAGGGTAAACCGATCAAGACAGCTCCTAGGCCAGCTAAGCAAAGAAAGGGGAAAGCAGCACTAACGTGGACACAAATTGCTGATCCGGTGCTCCTTATTAGAGATCAGAGAAAGGGCCGAACCTCCTTTCCCCAACACTTCACATTAAAAATTATTAATTTAAGAGACCATACAAAAATTAATTTTAATTTAGGAGCATGAGAGTCTTTGAATATTAACCTTAATTAAAGATTTAGGTCTAGTAAGTAAAATTATAATAAGAACTCAGAAAAAATGTTTTTTAAATACCTGGATTAGTTGATTAGAACAATATTAAACTCTTTGCACAGTGAGTATTTGGTGTATGTAAGTTAATTAATACAATAACAAATTAAGAAAAGCATATATGGCTTAAGAATATCACAATAAATAAACTATAGAAGGGGATCCCCAACAAATGAATAATGAACTTACATTTTAATTTTACATATTTTAACAAATTTTCAATTTTCGTGGTTCGATTAATTTTGCAGAGGTTGTGATCGAATATTAAATAAAAGTCTAAAATCTGAATAACTAGTGCTGTGTGCACATCAAGTAGTTAGGATGAGAGAACGAAAATAAATATATAGGCTGGACTTTCCTGGCTGTCCTTCATGGGGACACTCTTGCCACTGCCGAAAGATGTTACTTCTCCATCTCGCCCATGGCTACTGATGACGGTACAGCGAAAGGACGATTATAAATAATGTCACTTCTACATCGGAAGATGTAGACAAGCCAAATCCCTCAAATACTTGATAGGCTTCCTTTCCTTCTACATAGCAAAGAGTTGAAACCGCGTGGTGGGGACCGCTACATTAAACAAGCAAACAAATAAATTTAAAAGATGAACGTCAGTAGGGGCCACATGCGGGGCTGTCCCAACTGGGAGCAAAACCGGCCTAACCTGCATAAGGTTAACATGGCTGACCCCTCCCTCCCTTGGAGCAAGAGCTCTGATTGGCCTAGAGGGTCATTAGGGGGGCGTGGTCTTGGCTGGGATTGGTTATTGGTGTCTTTTGGTACGAATAGCACCTAAGTGCCATGAGGCCTGTGTTTGGACGAGAGCTTAAGCCACGCCCCTGGAGGGGGGGAGGGGAAGAGAGAGGAAGTTAGGGAAAATGAGGGGAATGTGCCTTTTTGGTACAAGTTATGCCTAAATGCCATGAAGGGGAAGTGTATACCTCCTCCCTTCCCCTGTAGCCTCGCCCATCCTTATAGCATATCCTTATAGGATACCATTAAAAGAATACCCCCTGTAGCCTCTCCCATCCTTATAGCATATCCTTATAGCATACCATTAAAATAATACACCCTGTACCCTCTCCCATCCTTATAGCATACTCCTGCTTTTCCTTATAGCATAGCCCTGTCTTATTACATACCCCCGTAGCCTCTCCTACCCCCTCCCTATACTTTAAAGCACAACGCCTGTAGCATCTCCCATCCTTATAGCATACCCTTATAGCATACTCCGCAGTAGCCTTGACTACCCCCTCCCTACCTTATGTAATTCCCCCTCCATCCATATAGCGTGTCCTTGTACCGCCCCTCCATCCTTGAACCCACCGCCTATTACCTTGTAGCATAATCCTCCTCCCGCCTATACTTATGACATACCCCCTCCAGTCTAACCCCTGCATGTCATTGTGTCATACCCTTACAGCATAGGCCACCCCTCTTCCCCTGAAGCCTATACTTGATACTACACAAGATTTGGCATACCCCTCCTGCCTACCCTCTCTCCCCACCCTGCAGGCTCACCTCTAGAGACGTCCTCTCCTCTCAACTTCCGAAGCTCGACTGAGGTTGGCTGGAGGAATTACTCGTATAAAACGCTCCCCCCACCCTACTGGGTCAACTGTGTATATCACCAATATACATGGACTATGTTGTTATTTGGATGCTGTCTTCCGAGGTGAGTGTTTCTCGTGCACATTTCTCATCAACTTCACTGTAATTACCTAATTACATTATATAAAATATTCGCTAGATTTTTTTATAGATCACCTACTTACATTCACACCTACCTACATGCATTAGCTTGCAAAACACACACACACAATCCATGATTATCTCACAAACCATACAATACTGCATATACATAATTATTAAATAAAATTTCAGCAACTATACAATACTGCATATAAATAATTATTGAATAAAATTCCAACAACCATACACACATTTATCACCTCACATTCACACTAGCAATCACTTCAGGTGTATACGTAGGTGCGCAGTGTACAGAAATGTAGACATGTGATAGCAACCATCTTGTAATCGCATTACAACCATATACTCAGTCAACTTGTAGATATACTCTCGCGGTGCTCACTCAGATAACCACAACTGAACACAATCCTGTTATACACTAGTATATGTGGTAGGAGTAGAAAGTTAGAGAAGTGTTTGAACATCACATCAGCATAGATCACAACAGTTGGAGTAGCGAACATTTATGATGTATAATATTTCCAACAGGTTCAATTTAAAGTTTACAGGGTGCAAAGACATGGACACACAACAAATATTATCTAAATACTAATATTAGTAAGAGAGTATATCTGTAAACAGCTTTAAAAGTACAGATTTTATGTCTGACTACATTTTCTTACCCAAGACATGACATGAGAAGGCGAGAATGCAAATTTAACTTACCTTCAATCAGTAATAACATAATTATGAACATATCTCCTATGTTGCAGAGGTTTCGAATACTCCCGAGAAACTCTACCAATCTATATTTATCAACCAACTTCGAACCTCCTACATGCACACGTACATACATTCATTCATACATACATACAAACATACATACATACATACATACATACATACATAAATAAATACATACACGTACAAGCACCCATGTTCACTCTGACTCCCCTTCAGAACACGTGTTCTAGAAAGAGAGGGCTGTATTTTTCTCCGTCACAATGTCTGTGGACCCCTTGTATGTGTTACAGAAAACTGCCGCACTCATAATTAATGGTTTCCGCTGTTCAGTTGACACGCCCCTCCACTAATTGGACTTCCGGTGATTAATCTTGTCACAAAAAAAATACTCCCTCTAAGAACATGTGTGTCTTACACACCCCTTCAACAAGAAAAGAGGACTTCCTGTAATTAATATAAACTGTCATCCTCACAAGCCTAATCAAACAATATACCCTAACTTACAGCACACGGGTGTGCGGCTAGCTAGCCAGCTAACCAGCTAGCTAGAAAAAAACATACTGCTCTGCCAGCAGAGTTAAAAATATATAATACTGCTACATTTTCTATAAAACTAACTATTATCATGTCAAGTAAACATGCATTGAAATCATTTGTGCTAAACTGATTTGTTTTACTAGCATGAACCTTGCATGGTATATTCACTAATAAAAGGAATTACTTGTCTGTAAATAACACCCCAACAGCCTACTGTAGAAAATAAATTGAATTTATTAAAATATAAAACACGAACATACTACTACAACGTAAAAGAATGGAAATGTCACTTCAAGCGAAACTTACATCAACAAAACTAGTTAAACTATTGTACATAACTAATGTACAACACTAACAGAGTATCTATTAACGCTTTCGTTTAGCTTTACAACAAAATTTCTACGAATAAATTATATACATTACCTACGCAAGGTCTCCGAATACCAAGCCCCACCGAGCATTATGCAGAGCATCAACAGTTATATACGAAAAACGAAAATAAACAAACGAAAGTTTACAGTTTTTTGTACTCCATTTTTCCTATATTTTAATATGAAAATCTTGGTTTAAATTCTTTATTATATATACGTGTACAGCACACCGGTTGTTTGTTACTTAAGCTCGCTACAGATTCTCTCTTTCTCTCTCCTCACACACACACTCACACACGTACCTGTAAATAAACACCTTTAGGAAGTATATCCGAGAACAGAATTCTAACTGAACGTCTGAAAAAACACTGACGTTAACCATTAAGTGAGGACATGCAATGAAGAAGAGATGGATTGAGATATGTATGAGACCTCGAGAAAACCCTTCATTCAGCATCACACTCTACCTCAGACCTTCTCAATAGGCGGCCCGTGGGCCAGATGCGGTCCGCAGAGATATTTCTACTGGCCCACCATCAAAATGTCAGAAATCAACGAAAATGTTTTGTTATAATAATTTAAAGACTATTTCTTAATAGTTACAGTTAGGTCAATGTAATCTCTGCGTATGACAATGATTTATGTTAGACTAACATTAAGTTCAGTTAAATGATTCCGTACAATGCCTACAATTATTGACTGCATTATTTTTTTTTTTTACTTTTGGCCCCCACAAGTGTTTTTGGTAGTTATAAAATTGAAGCAAGTGGCCAGAAGGTACATTTAATTGAGAAGTCGTTCTCTACCGCATCTTCCACATACGAAGATCTGGAGTTCGACCATGCTGGGGATCGAACCCAGTTCACATTGGTGAAAAAGGCTGGAAAAATGCAGTAGTACCTTAGTCTTACTTTATGCAGAATTACATGATTGTATTAAGGTAGGAGCAACCCAAAACGTTGAACACAATGGAGAGCTTCAAAACTTACAAGAATAATCCAAAATGACTCAATGCGCATGAGGGATAGGAATAACTCAAAAGTCTGTAAAAGCTGGATGAAACAGTGAGAATCGGCGATGAAGCAGCGACGAAATAAAAGTGCTAGGGAAACGGGAGTACACCGAGAAACCCCGACACCCAACTTCGAACCTCCTACATGCGAAAAGACAGGCATCAACCCAGACGGGAAACGAACCTGGATCGCTTTTGAGGAAGGCGGACGCTCTAACTGCTACCCTAATATTGTCAGTTGCCAATCTGTAACTTCAAACAGTGTTACTTACCATTCTTTTAAACAGCACTTTAAATGCACGTATTAAGTATTATGTTTATAATATAACAGTCTATATACACTGGAAAAATTAAACTAAATCTGTGTTTTTGCCCTCCTGTATATTTAGATATGCACATGACGCAAAATCTTGTTAAATGTAGGCTATAGCTGTGTACAATACACATTTAACATAACATTACATCATGAAATAACACGGTTACCATTGAACCACTCACAGAAGCGAGTTGGCGGGAACAACAGACAGACTTAGGGTGAGGCGAGCTGTGTCGTTCTTATTGCTTCTGTAGTACCTGACCTCTAACATCGCATATTACATCCACACGCTCACCTTAAGAAGGTGGTCACGTCATTGTGTTAAGGTAACCCCCGCCCCCAGACCATCAATCAGTATACCTATTACCAAACATTTATTTAAAAAAAAATATATATAAATATATATTCGAAAACTATTCAACGTGCATGAGTGTTATCTGAATTGGACTTGCTTTAAAAGTACATCACACTTTTGCTCATTTCGGATTCAATACTACCCAGTAAATCTTATTTCCAGCAACCGAAAATAGTGAAAATTAAAGTTTCATTGCATTCATTTTTGTTAGCTACGTAAATCTTACAGCAGATTCTGTTTAAAAAATGTATATAAGTGTACAGTACACATTTTAACTTAATTACTACGTCTTAAAATGATAGGTCCATCACTTAGTATCCCATATAGGAGAGCAGTCGACACGATGACTACACATATTTTCATTAACTTGAGTCAGAGAGAGAGACAAGCGCGCATGTGCTATGTCACGCCATTCCCTTACAGAGTTTTAAATACATCCACAAAGACAGTTACCTTAATGTCCTATAGAGAGGAAAAAAACATATTACTACAAAATCACTCTGTGTTATTTTGATACCCCACACATACAGACAGTATTATGGTTATCATGTGCATTACTCCGTATGTCTTAACTATACTACCACGGGAAGGAATTATACTTAAATAGTTGAATTAAATTTTCGTGTTTACTCAACAACTTAAGACAGCATATTAACATAGTTTCAGGTAACGTGGCTGCCTCCACGACATCATATAACAAGGTAAGGAGCTGTGCGAACCATCGTTCATGACCGATGTTAGCCTTCCATATTCGTCGAGAGAGAGGGCGTGCTACATAATCTAAAGCTAAAAGCATTAACCTATAACTGTAGGTTTCTTGAAACCAATTTGCGAATATTAAACAATATCAATTCTAGACAATAGTTTTAGCCAACGTTTTAATCAAATATTGTTTGCAGTGTTTCGAACTTCTGAAGCACAATCTCTGACGCCGAAACCTTGTGCATTTTAACTTCGGCACAAGAGATCACGCGTAACAAATTAGTAATTCTGGATAAATATTTACTCATAAAATTGTCAATTACCATTATCTAAGATTATCATTGAGTATTTTATTCATATTGACTTCGAAAAAAGTGTAGAAATCAATTGTTGTTTTCAGCGTTTATCTATCTTCCACACACTCTTAAGGCTCGACGTCAGTGACCATATTGATTTATTTTATTTTTTCGCTTTTATGAAATTCAGAGAAGAAAAATATGAAATTTATTACTATACTATCAGTTCTATTTTTTTGCGCTACAAAAAAATCACTACAATTGAATTTTTGACATATAGCTGTGATTAGTCGACTATACTATTTAAGCCAAGTCTACGGAAGTAGGCTAAAAGATTATATTATCCTCTGTATGTTAGAAAAGTTAACAATCGTTGTCTTACATGCGCATTACATGTGCTAAGAAGTATTATACTAACTTGTATCTTTGTCCTGCGTGTTATATCCTACGTCAGAGAAAATCCATCAGTAGCTAGCAGACAGAGAGAGAGAGAGAGAGAGAGTATTTCGAAACAGCCAACCCTTACATCTTTGTTTTTGACTGATATATATTCGATAATGTGTACAGTTTAATGGACTTCTAAACCAAAATATATTCAGTTTAGTAACAAGTTCGGTGAAATTCGCATGTGTCCACTTACTCGCAGAGAAGGTAATGAACGACTTTAAAATTTCTACGTTATTATTATTATTATTATTATTATTATTATTATTATTAGCTGTTGCACATATGGATTATTCAGCAAAATTTGACCCATCTTACATGCGTTTTTTCTGTGAGCCACATTTACTTCGTTTGTTTACTGTTTTAAAATTAATTATTTTAAGTGTGGAGAAGTGCTTACTTTCAAATGAACTGCCTATAAGGGTTTTGTGGTTATAGTGATAGGCTCAATTTATTTTTAAAAGATACAGTTATCAAATATGCTTTATTTTTTAATATCGTAAATAAATATAATTTCCAGTGCTTAGACGTCAGCTACTCATTCTCGTTAACAAACTAGATATTTTTCTATGTAGGTCAGAATGACACGAGGTAAGACTGGAGCTTTCTCAGAATGAAGTTGCGCGAAAAACAAGGGTTAACACCTCTGTGACTACACTGCTTCAATAAACTTTACATACTTGTATAGAATTGCGACAACGCTAGCTTTGTGTTCGTGTCAGTCTTGCACGCTTGTCGTTAGCTCTGTGCGTGCTGGTCTTGCACGTATGTCGTCAACTGTGCGCGCACAGCTGACTAACAAGACACCAGCCCTGCTCGCAACTCTGTGCGTGTCGGTCTTGCACGCACCTCCGACACACTCTCTCCTTTTGTCGGTGTTTTCTGCGACCACAGGATGTCAACACACCCTCCTACAAACAACCCACCCTCCCACCTCAGAGACCACAGCGTGTCAACCCTCATACATCACCAGGCTACCGCCGGTACTTTGTCGGCGTTTCGCCGCCGCAGAGCGTTAACCATCTTGCAGGCAATCCACCCTCCCACTTATTCCTTACACGTGGACCTGCATGTCAAATCACCCCGCAACTAACCAAGCGTCGCTCTCTCATCGTTAAACTACTCGATATGTCGGTTGTCGAGTTATTGTTTTCGGTATTCCTCGACCATGTCGTCTAGGGGTCGGCGAGCATGGCTGCCACACACACTTCCGGGGAAACAGAACCCGCCGACGAGGCTCGCACACTAATTATGTTTTCTGAAGACCAGATGTAAACTAATGACGACAGCCATTAATTTCCGCTAACAGCGAAAATAACAAGGTATGTGTCACACATCCTGTGACGGAAGCTACTTCCTGCCACACAGATCTCACACTCGTAGAAGGCTCTACATTTTGTAAATTAAAGGCAATATGTTGTGTTTATATTCCCAAGTCGCCGAGCTTTTTGGTAAACCGTGCCATTGAATCAATACGCGATCTCGCCTACGCCTGAGTATGTAAGGTATTGAAAGTTCTGGAGAAACCTACATTACAGTTGGTAATAAAATAAAATAAAACAAAGAGTTTTTAAAAATGTATTTACACTCCAAGAAATACATACAAGTAATAAATAGAACAAAGTGTAGACACAAATACATACAGAATTTCTTTTTTCATTTTCTGTTACTAAGTTTACATTTATGTTTATGTAAATTGCTACATCTTGTAAATAGACGTTTACAGTCCAAACATCTGTGAACTACACAAGAGCCAATCATTGGGCAACCAGTTTTTTCGTGACGCACTAAGTTTCTCTTCAAGGTATATACTTTCCCGCACAAATTGCACAAAAAATTGTCCGACGAAGGCTTTAAATGTCGACATATCTGGCAATGTTCAAACATGCTCTTGTAATCAGTAAACCTTAACTGGCATTTATTGCAGCGATGTACGCATTTCAACATTCGCCTTCTCGTACAAACAGTTTTTTCATGTCTTCTCAAATGTCTACGACAGTGAATGTAACTCCACAATTGTCACACGAATGCTTACGTGGTCGAGTAGGAACAGGCGAAATGTTCGTCGTTTCCTCTTTATTAGATCGCGCCAATACTGGATCGATAGGTGAATTACTTTGCTTCATTACCTTGCGTACAACACTCTGAAGCATGAAATAGTGATAATCCCATATTCGTAAACAAACGAGGACATGTCATACACTTGAATAACTTTAAGGTGGTCGCCATATCGCAAACACTAGTTTCGTGACGATCCACGTGGAGTTTAGAAATGAACTTTTGTTACAATACTTACAGTAAAGATCCAATACTGTCTGTGTTTCCGTTTGCAGACACTCTTGTGCTGTTTCAGGAACGTCAGAAAACATATTTTGTAAATACCTCCATAGCAAAAAATCACACACCAACTGATGACGTACACTGACGATATTCCAAGTACTACTGAGCACTATTAACCACTATACACCGATATTTACACAAAATACACGGTACACCGGGTTGCGATCCGAAGGTGTAAGCGGAAATACACGAATTTTAATGCTGTTACCCCTTTTTTTCACGCAACTTCATTCCGAGAAAGCTCCATTCTTACCTCGTGTCATTCTCACCTACATAGAAAAATATCTAGTTTGTTGACGAGAATGAGTAGCTGACGTCTAAGCACTGGAAATTATATTTATTTACGATATTAAAACATAAAGCATATTTGATAACTGTATCTTTAAAAAAAAAATTGAGCCTATCACTATAACCACAAAACCCTTATAGGCAGTTCATTTGAAAGTAAGCACTTCTCCACTATTATAATAATTAAATTTAAAACAGTAAACAAATGAAGTCATAGTGGCTCACAGAAAAAAACGCATGTAAGATGTGGTCAGATTTTGCTGAATAATCCATATGTGCAACAGCTAATAATAATAATAATAACATAGAAAATTTTAAGTCGTTCGTTACCTTGTCTGCAAGTAAGTGGACACATGCGAATTTCACCGAACCTGTTACTAAACTAAATATATATTTTGGTTTAGAAGTGCAATAAACTCTACACATTATCGAATATATCTCAGTCAAAAACAAAGATGTAAGGGTTGGCTGTTTGGAAATACTCTCTCTCTCTCTCTCTCTCTCTGTCTGCTAGCTACTGATGGATTTTCTCTGACGTAGGATATAACACGCAGGACAAAGATACAAGTTAGTATAATACTTTTTAGCACATGTAATGCGCATGTAAGACAACGATTGTTAACTTTTCTAACATACAGAGAATAATATTGTCACGAGGCAAATTTTCGGGCATTTATTATTTGGGGTTTTTTCTTCTCATCCATACTCGAAATAGGTGGTAAAGTTATTTTGGATTGTAATTTTAAGAGTATTCAGTTATTGGGAAGTCATTGCTTTGAATTTATAATTGTGGAAATCTAGAGTGTTCTCCAACAGTCTTGTCAGGTAGAGTTTTTGTCGTTCACTGTTCCTGGTAGCCTGCAGAGTATGTTACACTGCAGTGATAGTGAATTCCTTTGCGGACAGTGTCCTGGTAGTGTGTGTAGGCCGATGGCCTTGTGTTAGGTTGTAGGTAGATGGGGGGTGTGGTGATGGATGTTTCGGTGTCGCCGGGCGGTCGTGTGCTGTTGGTCCTTCTGGTACCTTCGGCGTGCAGCGGCCTTCCGGGGGCTCTGTCAACACTCCCCCGCTCCCCTGTCCCACATTACCAGCTGTTAGTTGGTCCGACGTACGGGCTAGAAGTGCACTACAGCACATTTCTGTCGTTCCGCTCTCGGACAGTCCCCCCGCCCGTGACGTCAAACGTCGCTGACGAGTGCATGCCCTGTGGGACAGAGAGGGTAGATGTTGCGCCGATCTGGAATGGTCGCTGCTGACCATTCCAGGAAGGTAAATCATGGAAGGTTCTCGACGGCGCAACCAGTAGTTA
>PNEQ01134203.1:0-16380 GCA_003012365.1 Medauroidea extradentata | reverse complement strand
AATACCTGTCGAACATGTTTTGGCGCTCTCTTTTGATCTCTCTCTTTTTTGGACGCTCTTTTGGACTTTTTGGTGTAGACTTGGTGTGAGAACTTTTCGTAGGTAGACTTCTTCTGTAGAACTTTTTCGTATGACTTTTTCAAAACATGGCGATGCCCCGATGGGCGAGGCGTAAACCTAAGGACTCGGGCTGCCAGACTGCAGGAGTTTCAGTTTAGTTAGTTTTGTAAATTACTATTAATTTTAGTTTCGGTTAGTCGGTTATTTGTTATGGAATAAGAAGACTTCGTAGCCCTGAGATGGATGAGACTTCGCTGGACAGGAACATCAAAGTGATATGTATTCTTTCATGTTATTATTTTATTATTAATCATTATTATTTGCCCTTTAGCTTTCGTGTTCGGTTTTTATTGTAATATTCGTGGATACGTTGACATGTGTATTTGTTGTTGGCCAGTACAATTGCCTTTTATTAAATATTTTCAGAGTAATGTAATGACCTCGGGATTGTTTTGTAATGCCAGAAACCACTTTACTGTTTAGTATAATTTCTTAATGTAATATCTGGTCACAGTTCATCACATCTTAATAACAAATTTTTTTCCAAATTGTACAATTTTATTTTCATTAATGTGGTATTTATTTTTGTATAACATTTTATTTCAATCCTTTGTAATAAAGTCTAGTTATTTGAATTCACTCTTTTATTTCAAGTATTCGAACTGTAGTCCCCTTTAACATTAATTGATAGCCCCTAATTGCAGACAATTTATCTTGATTTAAATATTTTATTAATATATGACTATGGGTGGCAAGCACATGTGCAATACAAGATAGGAAACGCGACCCGTATTGGGACGTTAGTCGTATGTTCGATCTTCTGTACCCCTCGCAATAGATAGTTTGCCAAGCGGAGTTATTATTTTATTTCAGTAGGTCTGTTGTGCTCTACCATACCATACTTTATGTAGCTAGGCTACAAGGTGGAAATTCTGTCTTTAAAGTGCTTGTTTGCTTTTATTTTACTTAAGGAGCTACGTACCGTATGTATTTATTCCCCCCAGTGAGGTTTTAATAATTACATAGTTTATTTTGTATTTATTGCTTATCGTTATGGTTCAGTCAAATGCTTGTTTTATTTACTAGTGATGTTTATTTGCTTTCCACCTCGTAGACTTGCATAGCTTAATAATTCAGATATACTTTTATCCTCCATTTTACAGTCAACACTTTAGCTACAAAACAATCAAGAAATACCATAACTATAAGCACGACACGGTCTGTTTAACATCTGCCCCCATATCTGTCTATTATTTTTACTTTATTTATTTACAAAGCCCAGCCTCGTGACACATTTATGGTGGGAGTCGCCGGGCATAACTTTCGTCGGTAACTTCCACCCTGACAATATAAACTTGTAGCCTACTTCCGTAGACTTAGCTTAAATAGTATAGTCGACTAATTATAGCTTGAATATATGTCAAAAATTCAACTGCGATGATTTTATTGTAGCGCAAAATAAATAGAATTGATATTATAGTAATAAATTTCACATTTTTCTTTTCTGAATTTTATAAGAGCGAAAAAATAAAATAAATCAACTTGGTCAATGACGTCGAGCCTTAAGAATGTGTGGTAGATAAATAAACGCTGAAAACAACAATTGATTTCTACACTTTTTTCGAAGTCAATATGAATAAAATACTCAATGATAATCTTAGATAATGGTAATTGACAATTTTATGAGTAAATATTTATCCAGAATTACTAATTTGTTACGCGTGATCTCTTGTGCCGAAGTTAAAATGCACAAGGTTTCGGCGTCAGAGATTGTGCTTCAGAAGTTCGAAACACTGCAAACAATATTTGATTAAAACGTTGGCTAAAACTATTGTCTAGAATTGATATTGTTTAATATTCGCAAATGGGTTTCAAGAAACCTACAGTTATAGGTTAATGCTTTTAGCTTTAGATTATGTAGCACGCCCTCTCTCTCGACGAATATGGAAGGCTAACATCGGTCATGAACGATGGTTCGCACAGCTCCTTACCTTGTTATATGATGTCGTGGAGGCAGCCACGTTACCTGAAACTACGTTAATATGCTGTCTTAAGTTGTTGAGTAAACACGAAAATTTAATTCAACTATTTAAGTATAATTCCTTCCCGTGGTAGTATAATTAAGACATACGGAGTAATGCACATGATAACCATAATACTGTCTGTATGTGTGGGGTATCAAAATAACACAGAGTGATTTTGTAGTAATAGGTTTTTTTCCTCTCTATAGGACATTAAGGTAACTGTCTTTGTGGATGTATTTAAAACTCTGTAAGGGAATGGCGTGACATAGCACATGCGCGCTTGTCTCTCTCTCTCTGACTCAAGTTAATGAAAATATGTGTAGTCATCGTGTCGACTGCTCTCCTATATGGGATACTAAGTGATGGACCTATCATTTTAAGACGTAGTAATTAAGTTAAAACGTGTACTGTACACTTATATACATTTTTTAAACAGAATCTGCTGTAAGATCTACGTAGCTAACAAAAATGAATGCAATGAAACTTTAATTTTCACTATTTTCGGTTGCTGGAAATAAGATTTACTGGGTAGTATTGAATCCGAAATGAGCAAACGTGTGATGTACTTTTAAAGCAAGTCCAATTCAGATAACACTCATGCACGTTGAATAGTTTTCGAATATATATTTATATATATATTTTTTTTTTAAATAAATGTTTGGTAATAGGTATACTGATTGGTGGTCTGGGGGCGGGGGTTACCTTAACACAATGACGTGACCACCTTCTTAAGGTGAGCGTGTGGATGTAATATGCGATGTTAGAGGTCAGGTACTACAGAAGCAATAAGAACGACACAGCTCGCCTCACCCTAAGCCTGTCTGTTGTTCCCGCCAACTCGCTTCTGTGAGAGGTTCAATGGTAACCGTGTTATTTGATTATGTAATGTTATGTTAAATGTGTATTGTACACAGCTATAGCCTACATTTAACAAGATTTTGCGTCATGTGCATATATAAATATACAGGAGGGCAAAAACACAGATTTAGTTTAATTTTTCCAGTGTATATAGACTTATATTATAAACATAATACCTAATACATGCATTTAAAGTGCTGTTTAAAAAAATGGTAAGTAACACTGTTTGAAGTTACAGATTGGCAACTGACAATATTAGGGTAGCAGTTAGAGCGTCCGCCTTCCTCAAAAGCGATCCAGGTTCGTTTCCCGTCTGGGTTGATGCCTGTCTTTTCGCATGTAGGAGGTTCGAAGTTGGGTGTCGGCGTTTCTCGGTGTACTCCCGTTTCCCTAGCACTTTTATTTCGTCGCTGCTTCATCGCCGATTATCACTGTGTCATCCAGCTTTTACAGACTTTTGAGTTATTCCTATCCTTCATGCGCATTGAGTCATTTTGGATTATTCTTGTAAGGTTTGAAGCTCTCCATTGTGTTCAACGTTTTGGGTTGCTCCTACCTTAATACAATCATGTAATTCTGCATAAAGTAAGACTAAGGTACTACTGCATTTTTCTAGCCTTTTTCACCAATGTGAACTGGGTTCGATCCCCAGCATGGTCGAACTCCAGATCTTCGTATGTGGAAGATGCGGTAGAGAAGGACTTCTCAATTAAATGTACCTTCGGGCCACTTGCTTCAATTTTATAACTAGGTACCAAAAACACTCGTGGGGGCCAAAAGTAAAAAAAAAAAAAATAATGCAGTCAATAATTGCAGGCATTGTACGGAATCATTTAACTGAACTTAATGTTAGTCTAACATAAATCATTGTCATACGCAGAGATTACATTGACCTAACTGTAACTATTAAGAAATAGTCTTTAAATTATTATAACAAAACATTTTCGTTGATTTCTGACATTTTGATGGTGAGCCAGTAGAAATATCTCTGCGGACCGCATCTGACCCACGGGCCGCCTATTGAGAACGTCTGAGGTAGAGTGTGATGCTGAATGAAGGGTTTTCTCGGGGTCTCCTACATATCTCAATCCATCTCTTCTTCATTGCATGTCCTCACTTAATGGTTAACGTCAGTGTTTTTTCAGACGTTCAGTTAGAATTCTGTTCTCGGATATACTTCCTAAAGGTGTTTATTTACAGGTATGTGTGTGTGTGTGTGAGTGTGTGTGTGAGGAGAGAGAAAGAGAGAATCTGTAGCGAGCTTAAGTAACAAACAACCGGTGTGCTGTACACGTATATATAATAAAGAATTTAAACCAAGATTTTCATATTAAAATATAGGAAAAATGGAGTACAAAAAACTGTAAACTTTCGTTTGTTTATTTTCGTTTTTCGTATATAACTGTTGATGCTCTGCATAATGCTCGGTGGGGCTTGGTATTCGGAGACCTTGAGTAGGTAATGTATATAATTTATTCGTAGAAATTTTGTTGTAAAGCTTAACGAAAGCATTAAGAGATACTCTGTTAGTGTTGTACATTAGTTATGTACAATAGTTTAACTAGTTTTGTTGATGTAAGTTTAGCTTGAAGTGATATTTCCATACTTTTACGTTGTAGTAGTATGTTCGTGTTTTATATTTTAATAAATTCAATTTATTTTCTACAGTAGGCTGTTGGGGTGTTATTTACAGACAAGTAATTCCTTTTATTAGTGAATATACCATGCAAGGTTATATAACATGCTAGTAAAACGAATCAGTTTAGTACAAATGATTTCAATGCATGTTTACTTATCATGGTAATAGTTAGTTTTATAGAAAATGTAGTAGTGTAACACTGTTTGAAGTTACAGATTGGTAACTGACAAAATTAGGTTAGCAGTTAGAGCACTCGCCATCCTCAAAAGTGATCCAGGTTCGTTTCCCTTCTGGGTTGACGAAGAAGGGGGAATGTCATGAGTACCGGGAAGGGTACGTCTTAAGACAGGGGAGAGGATATGCTATAAGGTAGATAAGGGTAGGTAGGGTGTAGGGGGGGGTAAGGCTTTCCCTAGCATGCGAATATCTAACGCATGCACATTGTTTATTAATTTCTCACGAGTGCTTTTTTTGAAGGTTTAAATATATTAAACGTGTTTCAGTATTTACAGACAAGTAATTCCTTTTATTAGTGAATATACCATGCAAGGTTCATGCTAGTAAAGCAAATCAGTTTAGCACAAATGATTTCAATGCATGTTTACTTGACATGATAATAGTTAGTTTTATAGAAAATGTCGCAGTATTATATTTTTTTTAACCTTGCTGGCAGTGCAGTATGTGTGTTCCTAGCTAGCTGGTTAGCTGGCTAGCTAGCCGCGCACCCATGTGCTGTAAGTTAGGGTAGATTGTTTGTTTAGGCTTGTGAGGATGACAGTTTAGATTAATTACAGGAAGTCCTCTTTTCTTGTTGAAGGGGAGTGTAAGACACACGTGTTCACAGAGGGAGGATTTTTTTTGTGACAAGATTAATCACCAGTAGTCCAATTAGTGAAGGGGCGTGTCAACTGAACAGCGGAAACCATTAATTATGAGTGCGGCAGCTTTCTGTAACACAAACAAGGGGTCCACAGACATGGTGACAGAGAAAAATACAGCCCTCTCTTTATTGAACATATGTTCTGAAGGGGAGTTAGTGCTTGTACGTGTATGTATTTATGTATGTATGTATGTATGTATGAATGAATGTATGTACGTGTGCATGTAGGAGGTTCGAAGTTGGTTGATAAATATAGATTGGTAGAGTTTCTCGGGAGTATCCGAAACCTCTGCAACATAGGAGATATGTTCATAATTATGTTATTACTGGTTGCAGGTAAGTTAAATTTGCATTCTCGCCTTCTCATGTCATGTCTTGGGTAAGCAAGTGTAGTCAGACATAAAATCTGTACTTTTAAAGCTGTTTCCAGATATACTCTCTTACTAATATTAGTATTTAGATAATATTTGTTGTGTGTCCATGTCTTTGCTCCCTATAAACTTTAAATTGAACCTGTTGGAAATATTATACATCATAAATGTTCGCTACTCCAACTGTTGTGATCTAGACTGATGTGATGTTCAAACACTTCTCTAACTTTCTACTCCTACCACGAATACTAGTGTATAACAGGGTTGTGTACAGTTGTGGTTATCTGAGTGAGCACCGCGAGAGTATGTCTACAGGTTGACTGAATATATGGTTGTAACGCGATTACAAGATGGTTGCTATCACAAGTCTACATTTCTGTACACTGCACACCTACGTATACACCTGAAGTGATTGCTAGCGTGAATGTGAGGTGATAACTGTTTGTATGGTTGTTGGAATTTTATTCAATAATTATGTATATGCAGTATTGTATGGTTGCTGAAATTTTATTTAATAATTATGTATATGCAGTATTGTATGGTTTGTGAGATAATCATGGTTTGTGTGTGTGTGTGCTTTGCAAGCTAATGTATGTATGTAGGTTTGAATGTATGTAGGTGATCTATAAAAAATTTAGTGAATATTTTATATAATGTAAATAGGTAATTACAGTGAAGTTGATGAGAAATGTGCACGAGAAACACTCACCTCGGAAGACAGCATCCAAATGATAACATAGTCCATGTATAGTGGGGATATACACTGTTGACCGAGTAGGGTGGGGGGAGCGTTTTTACTAGTGATTCCTCCAGCCAACCTCAGTCGAACTTCGGAAGTCGAGAGGAGAGGACGTCTCTAGAGGTGAGCCTGCATGGTGGAGAGAGAGGGGCAGGCAGGAGGGGTATGCCAAATCTTGTGTAGTATCAAGTATAGACTTCAGGGGAAGAGGGGCGGCCTATGCATTAAGTGTATGTCACAAGGACATGCAGGGGTTAGACTGGAGGGGTTGTGTCATAAGGATAGGCGGGAGGAGGAATATGCTACAAGGTAATAGGCAGGGGGTTCAAGGATGGAGGGGCGGTACAAGGACATGCTATATGGATGGAGGGGGAATGACATAAGGTAGGGAGGGGGTAGGAGAGGTTACAGGGGAGTATGCTATAAGGGTATGCTAAAAGGGTATGCTTTAAGGATGGGATAGGCTAGAGGCATTGTGCTTTAAGGTATATGGAGGGGATAGCGTATGCTACGGAGGTATGTAATAAACAGGGCTATGCTATAAGGATAGGTGAGGCTACAGGGAGTATTCTTTTAATGGTATGCTATAAGGAAAGGCAGGAGTATGCTATAAGGATGGGAGAGGGTACAGGGCATATTATTTTATTGGTATGCCATAAGGATGGGAGAGGCTACAGGGGGGTATTCTTTTAATGGTATGCTATAAGGATATGCTATAAGGATGGGCGAGGCTACAGGGGTAGGGAGGAGGTATACACTTCCCCTTCATGGCATTTAGGCATAACTTGTACCAAAAGGGCCCATTCCCCTCATTTTCCCTAACTTCCTCTCTCTTCCCCTCCCCCCCCTCCAGGGGCAAGGCTTAAGCTCTCGTCTAAACACAGGCCTCATGGCACTTAGGTGCTATTCGTACCAAAATACACCAACAACCAATCCCAACCAAGACCACGCCCCCTTAATGACCCTCTTGTCCAATCAGAGCTCTTGCTCCACCGGAGGGAGGGGTCGGCCATGATAACCTTATGCAGGTTAGGCCGGTTTTGCTCCCAGTTGGGATAGTCCCCGCATTCGGCCCCTACTAACGTCATAAAAACAATGTAACACTAGGGCGAAAAGGTAATAAAGTGAAAGAATAAACTCACCCTAGGCGGAAAACTTGTCGGATTACGACATTTAAAAACGATAAAGAGCACTAAGCGTTTGGCTGATGTTCACACCATGATGTGTAAGAAACAACAAGGTCGAGACCATGTGGTCGAGGCAAAGAAATGCCTAGAGTTTATAAGCCGGCATAGAGTCGTTGCTACTTCATGTTACCAAAATAGCATTTCGAAAGTATCGAACAATACTTCATAACATAACATTTTAAAACACACACGTGTTTTTAACAATCAAAACATGATATTTTAATTTAAATTTTACCAATAAAAATGTGTTTGATTCATTTGAAAACAAATATGATCAGATCATGATTAATGTTGGTCGGAAGTATTACACAAGAATTTTTTCATAGTTATACAACACTGCGTTAACTGCACATAAATAATTGCCTGAAATTTCCTTTATAAAGTATTAAGCAGTTTACTGTTATTACACTTTCACCGACGATTAAAGAAATAAACAGTGCTGGGGTGGAGTAACTTTGCCAAAATAAAAATATATATCTAGTTACCACTACGAATAGACGAACTAGACAAAACAAAATAAATAAACAAATGAGCATGTGCCAACAAATGGTACAATGTTAAAAACCTGTGTGTTTCTAAAATTAATATTATTTTACTGTTTACGAAGAATATGTTACATACATTCCAAACTTATTTCAGTATCAGATTTTTTTCCCACTGAAAAATAGCACGGTAAATCCATAAAATGTCTAGTTGAATAAAAAAAATTCAATGTGGAAACTGTTTGTGAATTATGAAAATATTTTGTTATTTTGTATATGGTTCTTCTTCGTAAAACAAATGATATAGCTATTAAAATCACCGTGTTGGTGCAGTTTTCTTGAAAATAAAAATATATTAAATGTCTAAGTTTTATTCAATTATGTAACTGAAACTTACTTATAGTTGCGTAAGTTCTCCATGGTGGGGTGTTTGTCCAACCTGTAAACTGTACAAACAGCTGAATACTATGATGTTTTGTGCTTGCAATAATTCTGTAAATGTATTACGGGATGAAAAATGAAAAAAAAATTCTATACATAAGGAAGTCCTGATACACCAATCTGTACACTCTAAAACGCATAGCCGAAACAGCTGAACCTAGGAGAATGAAATTTTGAGGGTAGCCTGCCCTTGTGACTTATGTGTTCACTAGGACGGATTTTTGAAAATTCGACATTTTAGGGGATGCAAAGCCGGAAAATGTATTTAAAAAAGGACACCACACAAACGCACACACACACACACCAACACGCACACACACACTAATCAACGCACAGCCCGAACCGCTGGACCTAGGTGCATAAAATCTTTAGAGTAACTTCTCCTAATAATGTAGGCGTTCACACAGAAAGTAATTTTCGAAATTTAAGAAGATATCTTTCGGTATCTCTTGGGTATCAAAATGGACCCTACTTTAAATTGAAGCAAAGACGCTTTTTATAAAAGTACATTTTTGGATTTCTTGAAGGACGAACGGCCAAATAAAATGGCCGCCCATAGCAAACTGGACATTTATAAACATACATATTGAACCAGAGATGCTGACGTGATGATTTAACACAGTCAAACTAAAACTCTTGGCTTACTTAAGTTGCTCAGTCGGAAAGATAAAGAACACGGTCAGAAAGATTTTGGATCCGAGTTCCAGGCCAAAGCATGGTTAAAATGTTGGTATATTTATATAATTTCTTATCTTAAATTTTTATTATCGATATCAAAACTTGATGCCATCAATAACTTTTTAAATTTTTATGTTTCTAACCACAAAACAAAAAAAATTGTAAAATGTGTTACAACCTATTTCAATTGTTTTCCAAACGTCCCCCCCCTCAAATATATAATGGCGGGCGAAGTCGCGGGCCGAAATCTAGTGTACTTATAAAACAAATGATCAGGTTGTTACAATGTATTGAAATATATTTGGTGACTGAGGAATGAAAGGTCATGGAACAGGGATAATTACTATATAGCTTCTTTGAAGGTTGTGTGAAGTTGTTTGATTAGCTGAATAGCAAGGAGCTGAGATTAGGTTTCTCTGTTATTTCCTACATTTATCCTCCTCCTATCTTTAGTATAGTGTCCGCAATCTACGAGAACGAGTCATGAAATATTCTCTCTGTGATAAATGCTCTTAATGTAAGGTTTGATAACGTATGAAATGACCAATGTGAACAGTTAACTTCAACCGTCCAGCAGTAAAAACATACTTATGCCGATAGGGACCATTTGTCACTGTTCAACTTGATCACTGTGTAAGACTCTCCCAGGACGAACATGCATTAACCATCAATAAATATATTTTCTTGCGACATCAGTCATGTAATTTTGATAGCAACGAAATTTATACAAACTGTTGAGTATTAGCGTGACAATGTTTACGTTTAAAGTGATGGTGAGGCGAACAGTGGCTGAAAAGATAAATTTATCGCGGTCACAAAATGAGGTCGCTTGACCGTGAAATGCCTGGTAGACACTGTAGCTGTCACTTCTCCATTGCGAGCTGTTTACTATAACCTGCGAAGTTTGAGACATTTGGTTTCGGCAGTATTTAACTTATTTAATAGATTCTGTACCAATAAATACTTATAAAAATTAATATGTTTTGTGATCTCTCACATTATGAGCGTTATTTCCGAAAGAACTCTTATTTGCTCTCGAAAATGTTCGTAAATCAATGAAGGATCTATTAATAAATTACTAAATCTTCCTACAGCATATTTGGTTTTCAAGTATGTCTACTTAAACATAATTCGAAAATTTTATAAATTCAGATACTTTGCAATGTAAGGAACAGTTATTAAAATATTAAAAGTTCAGGAATTGTTCGGGGCGGCAAAAATTTGTCATATATTTTGCAACTGTACCTACACTAAATAAGGGCGCTGCCTGCCTTGAAGCTCTGGCAAGACTACAGATTAACATGTCACATTATCATGAGATGAAGATCAGAATCAGTGGAACCTAGATATATGCCACCACTTACGTTTCTGTATATTTCGGTGCAGCATCCATTGCCATAAGACAACGTTGGCCATTCTTTAAAATACCATAACATTTCATACTCATAATTATATATTTTCCAACATGTTTAGTCATGTAGCGATATTCTTCTCCTCTCATTTCAGAGGATGATTAGGCCTACTGTCCGAAAGCAACATCGTAAGAGACGATTGAGCCCGGTCGAATATAAAGAAACATGTCAATTCCTATTCTTGCTCTGGTCACTTCCCTAAGTGCTGTTAATAGTGTAAAATGCAGGTGGTTGTTCTATGTACATACATACATACATACATATAATTTAAACTTGTATAATCGATTCACAACTGTCTAAAAATCATAAAATTTTAGAGAAAATTGGGCTGTGATCACCCGCCAATTGGAAAATCTGCCCCATATATGGTCAATTAAAGTGTAAAAACCAGTATTTTAAATTAAAAAACGTCTATGTAGTAAATGTGGAAACATAAAGTATTGTAGAAGATTCACACAATGTAAAATCAGCTATAAAGGTTCAAATCAGTATGTGAGTATAAATAATAACATGTAATTTTATTGAAATAAAAATATTACACAATGTTTGAAATTATTGAAATGCATTTTGATTGTTTGAAAGGATAAAATGACATGTTATTAGTAAAAGTTGTAATAGTCAGTTATTTCATTAAATAAAATTAATATTATCGAAATAGAACGTTAAGATAAACGAATTACAACACCAGACACCCTTACGTAGTTGCTGCTTCATATTCACAGCGGCCGCTTCTATGTAGAGGCTAGTGCGCTCGCCTTCCATCATAGCGAACTAGGTGTAATTCCTGACTAGCCTCACGGGCAGATTTTCTGCATGTGGGAATTGTGGCTAATAAATGAAGATGGCCCGGGGGGGATAGTACCACTGCTTTCCGTTTCAGTACCGCCCAATGATCACATTACTCACCTTAATTGGGGGGGGATGAATGTGAGGTTATTACGGCCTTTTAACAACGATGTACTAAGTGCCGATGAGGGTGACAAGATGTGAAGAACAACACAACAAACATGCCCGGGCCCAGGTACGAACCGAGGACCCCACGTGCCACAAACAGACGCTTTACCGACTGCACTACGGGGGCCGGCACCTTCATCAGGGTACAATACATCGCTGTCAAGAGCTGCACAAATCTCTCCATTACATTCCTTTCATTTCCTTCGGATAAAGACCTTGCATTGTTTCTCGACTAGAAAAGACGTGTTGTTAGGGTGTCATATTACCTTCTGCAAGACACGTTGGTGGTTGTACACAACTGTACACCCTAGACGTACTGCATATTAACAATATATCTGTATGCAAATATGTGGTATTGTTAATAAAATGCAGAAAATCTGCCTGTAAGGCTATTCAGGAATTACATACGCTTCGCTATGATGGGAGACGAGCGCAGTTGTCTCTACATAACAGCGGCCGCTGTGAATATGAAGCAGCAACTACGTAAGAGTGTCTGGTGATGTAATTCGAATATCTTAACTTTTCATTTCGAAAATACCAATGTTATTTAGTGAAATAACTGACTATTACCACTCTTATTAATAACATTTTGTTTTATCCTCACAAGTTAACCAAATTACATTCAAAATACATTTTAATGCTTAAGAACATTGTGTAACATTTTTATTTCAATAAGGTTACATTTAATTATATATTCACATACTAATTTCAACCTTATAGCTGATTTTACATTGTGTGAATCTTCTGCATTACATTATTTTTTCACGTTTACTGCATCGACGTTTGTTAATTTAAAATACTGGTTTTTACTAATTAATTCGCCATACTATGGGGCATTTTTTCCAATGGCGGGTGATCATTTATGTGACCCATTGATATTTTTTTGCCTCGTACAAACTAGAAACATATTTCAGAACCAAACACAGCTTTTGTAAAAGTGATTTTTTTACCCCACGAAGCTGTACTCTCAGTGACGTGAAATGTGTTTTCAAATGTGTCGACACTAATCACCTTTGGTGTGTACAAATTTCGTTCCACATGGACCATTACTTTTACCGTCATCGGTAAATGCTTAGCTCAGGGTATAGTATAGCCAAATATTCTTTTAAAATGTCATAACTTAAAGACGGTTGCGAATCGGATGATACAAGATTGGTTTATTTGGAAGGTCTTGGGCCCCTCTATCACCCGCCTCTTTGTTGGCATCTAATCCCGGAACATCCTGTATGTATATATGAAGGGAGATTTTGGTAAGTGCTTAACAACGAGGTCTTTAGCGCTGAGGAGTGGTGATATGATGTGATTATGGAGCAGTGCTAGAATGAACTGGCGGGTGAAACCCCGAAAAAACCCGCCGACCAGCGGCATCGTCCAGAATGATTCCCACGTGAAAAAATCCGGGGTCCGAACCCGCCGGGAATCGAACCCGAATAGCCTAGTTGGGTGGCGAGAGGTCTAACCCCTCTGCTACTGCGGCCCCCTAGTATACATATAATACATATGTATATACTATATACAGTAAAGTATAGGCTGTGTGAGCAGATCAATAGAAGAGATGCAGAGAGAGAGAGAGAGAGGAAACCAGATGGATTGATGATGGTAAGGTACGCACCTG
The DNA here is from genome assembly GCA_003012365.1 of Medauroidea extradentata. Taxonomy (NCBI): domain Eukaryota; kingdom Metazoa; phylum Arthropoda; class Insecta; order Phasmatodea; family Phasmatidae; genus Medauroidea; species Medauroidea extradentata. The sequence goes on along the minus strand of PNEQ01134203.1, from coordinate 3,040 downwards.
ACCTGAAGGAAGCGGACTTGCTGGCTGCAGTATATATGTCTGGCTTGCTGTCAAGAGATATAGTAAATGAGAAGATGTGTGAGCGGATCAAGAGAAGAGATGCAGAGAGATACAGAGAGAGAGAGAGGAAGCCAGGTGGATTGATGATGGCAAGGCACGCACCTGACCTGAAGGAAGCGGGCTTGCTGGCTGTAGTAGACGTGCCTGGCTTGCTGTCAAGATATATAGTAAAGGAGAAGATATGTGAGCAGATCAAGAGAAGAGATGCAGAGAGATACAGAGAGAGAGAGGAAAGCCAGGTGGTTTGATGATGGCAAAGCACGCACCTGACCTGAAGGAAGCAGGCTTGCTGGATGCAGTAGATGTGCCTTGCTTGCTGTCATCCTGAGAGCTCATTAACTTGGTTCGACTCAAGTCAGAGCTGCTCGCAGGAACGCGTCCATCTGACTTGCTTCTTTCTCGAGACAACACTAGGCGAGCTTCCTCCTGCACAGGTGACTTCTTGCGATCTTCCTTTGTCCGCACCTACACACATACATTTAAACGTACTTCCATTTCATTCACATGTCTCCGCAAGACAATATATATCCATGAGGGATATAGTTATCACTAAGTTAAAGATGCCTAAACTAATACAATGTTTACAGTGTTAATTATCCTATTATTGTTACTCAGTTTTGGATTAAAAAGTACCTTCGTTCCACATCTATTTTTTTTTAAATTTAGGTATGTAATAATTAAGTTATATATTTTTTCGTTATTTGTCTAAATTAAATCAGAGGCAATGTCGACAAATTTAACCGACTTCTTTTTGCACACATGTACACAAACATAAATGCAGATACACCTCAGTACATATCCATACACATAAATGTATACATACACATATATACACAGATATTTAACATCCACACAAATAAGCATAAAAAAACTTCAAAACAGTTAACAAAAGTAATGTTTTAATGTTATACAATGGTGAAAGATATTAATTATTGGTGACAGGCAAATATTTAAAATTAATTAAAATTTTTGTTTTCTCGCTGAAAAATAAAAATAAAACATACTCTAAATATTTTGTATAAATGTTGAATTTAGCATAATTCGATTTTTTAAATTTGATACTTATAAACTTCTGTACGTTTTACAAATTTATAAAACTACGTTTCTTACATTAGATTGTCCTTAAGGTGTACTATCACGTACCATGTTGTAATTATTGGGTTGTTCCTATTTTAGTTGCTTAGAAATACTTATTTAGGATACATAACTACAGCTCTCTGGTAAAACACATTTTTGAGATATACTCGCAAATATGTTTATTATGTAGTTTAATTATGACATAAGTAGTTAAATATTATTTTATATAAGTCGTAAACTGATGCTCGCCTAAATTTAAAGTCATCAGGTAATGCATAGGGGCCTATATAAAAATGGGAGAACGTGTTTGTATAGTCATAAATCTCTAGAATAAGAAATGATGAGTTATTTAAATAATAATAATGACACGATTTGTAAATGTAGAATGGAAGAAGTGCGAGTTCTCAATAAAAGCGAGCGAGGTTGTCAGTAAGTACCTTCTCGATCAGTTGACTGAGAACACCTCTCTTGGTGTCGCGAGGACCATCTGCACTCTGGGTCGACGTCTGCTGCCGGGAAGTGTAGACGACGTTACCACTGGAGTCCATATGTGCAGTCACTTGTTCTCTGCTCCGAGGCCTTGCTCCCTCTCGTACCGGTGTCTCTTTCGTGTCCACTGCCACACATACGTTCTTTGTTCTCTTCTACTTACACTCGTCCTCACTACATGCATGCACGTACATATCAAGCAGGTTTGTTGTAGAACAAGGTGGCTATCTGAATAGGCTGTGTGAAGCACCCCAGTGGAGCTAAGGAAAATTCAACTACAGGTTAGAAAGATTAATATTAAAAGTTTGGCACAGTGAAAATTTCTGCCGCTTGAGCACTTGTATCGGTAATGGGTTCAAACTGACCAATCACAGAGTTTTCCTGAATTTAAATCAAATAAAATTGATGATTTAAAATTCTAAATTGGTTTATTTTCACTTTAAGATTAAGTTAAAAGACTTCTGCCATTTCCAAGCCTAATTAATTTTAATTTTACAATGGTTTCGTATTTTTCTAGTCCCTTAATGACAGCAGCGAAACTAGTGGCAGAAATTTTCCCTGTGCCAAACCCACCCATAAGAAAATACATTTCTAACCTGTAGTAAATTAACCTTAGTGGACCGTAAGGATGCCGCAGACTGGCATATACGAAACAGTACTACCTCTAAGCCAAGCCGCGCAACTGGTGTGTAGTGAGTTAACATTAGGCCTATTATTTTTCCTATCAGTAACCAAAAGTTTGAACCTCTTCTAGTTGAGGTGCTGTTAAAAGTTTCAACATGTCTAGGAAAATGTTTGCTGCTCAGTAAATACAAGTTTATTCCCACAGTTTTGTCGTTTGGTAGTGTTCAAATATGTTGCACCGTCCAATTATGGTAATTATTAATTCTTCGTATCTTCCTCGACGCAATTTATGTTGATAGTTAAATAGGACTTGATGGTCTAATATCTCGGCCACCAAGATCACCAGACATTATTACCCTCGACTTTTTCCTCTGAGGTTTTACCAAGGTTAAATTCTTTGTGGCTCTTGGGGCAGATGTGGTGACACTGCAACCGTGGATTTGAAATGACCATTTTCCCTTTGTCAGGAAAATGGCATTTCATGAGACATAATTTTATGTATGTGGGCGTTTTAGTTCCACGCCTGCCGCAAGGAGGGCACCAGCACGCGTGAGCGTTGTTTTCGGTGGCGGCCACCAGGTGTGGTCAGGAAGGGAGCGCGCGCGGCTGTGGAAGGGAGTTGCTGGCGAGTCGCGGGAGAGACAGGCCGACGTGTGGTTGGCGAGTGACGTTAGCCCGAGAGGAGTCAAAAAGTTACATTGCGCGGCGCGGGTCAGAAGAAGGGGTTTTGTAGGGGAGCGCAGTAACTATGGACGTGTTTCGTCTAAACAAGTTAAATAGCTTGAATACG